>VXBC01010158.1:299202-315721 GCA_013399945.1 Ploceus nigricollis
ATAAAATTAAAAAAAAAAAAAAAAACCAAAAAAACAAACAAACAAACAAAAAAAACCCCAGAGGTCAAACTTCAGTAGCTAAACACAGGTGCTAATTTCAAGCTGCTACTTCTGCACTATAAAGTCAGTGAGGGCCAGCTAATCATGGAGTGTTGTAACCTCTGTGTGACTTGTCTGATGTCTCATGTAAGGGAGATAAATATGTTATTTAAACCTGGGTACCAGAATGATGTCAACATTACAGTAAAATGTCTGCTTTTTGACCTGCACCCTTTTACATATCCTGAACAGAAGGAAATGTGGTACTGTTTTGAAATTTGTACAGAAATGTCCCTTGGAACAAAGAGAAATTGTACAGATCTGGTTTCTGGGAATAATAAGCCAAAAAAGACTCCAAACCATGCTGACAGCTGTATCACTTTCTCTTCCAGTCTGGTCAAACATGTTGCCAACCCTTACTATTATCAAAGGAAATAGAGAAAATCTAACATAAGCAATATAAAAATCCAGTTTAATTCATAATTGTGTTCACATTGAACATTCATACATCAGTGCAAAACTTAAGTCCAGCAAATGGTGATAACTTGTGCTAATGAGTTTCATAAAATACTCCATCCTACATAAATTTTTTAATCACTTTTTCAGCTTTCTTGTTGAGTTTGCTGAGATTCTCTTTGGGTTTATATTACGGCAAAGTATAGTAACTGCTTTCTGTGGTATTTGCTCTGCCCCTTGTATTTATTCTCTGAATGACCACAATTGAGCTGTGTTTTAAAGACTTCCAAACTAATATAACCAATAAAGCACTCCTAAATACTGAAATTCATGAAACTTTCAAGGTTCACAAACCTGCTCCAAAATAACTGTCAGGGGTTTGCATAATCAATAGTATATCAGACAGCTTGAAGAAACATTAATGAAAGAAACTAACAAGCTCCAATGAAATTCCTACCTTTTCACGGAGGTATATTAGAAAATTGTCTAAGTTTTTGGTTCAAGAAGAATTCTCATTTATGAAAACTGTTCCATAACATTTTCACTATTTCTTCAATGGTTTATGTGAGGAGGGTTGGCTTTATAACATTTCTTTTATTTTATGACATTCAACACTGCAAAATTTTGATCTCATTTCTGGCATTTAGGCACTACTTTATTCTAAAAACCAAATCATCCAAGGAAGGAAAATTGCAGTTTTAGTAACCTTTTCCATGAATGCTGTAAAGTATCCAAATGCATCATTAAGGTCAACACTCCTATATTTGTTTCCTTACTAAACTGATATAAAACTTAACATTTCTCTTCTACTTTCAACCTCTTTCCACAACTTCTTGTTTATCTTTGGAACTTGTATGAAGCCATCTCACCTCCAAATATATTTTAGCATATATATTTTAGTGTGTATATCTTTGCTGGTTCTATTTACAAAACATGATTTTAACATAATATGAGCCTCATTTCTCCTTTTTTTGCATCTATATAATTTTGGTCATTTTAATGGCCACTGTGCTTTAGAGAAAACTTTTCTTCCTGTTCTGTTTTCATTTTGAAATGGTCCTTCCAGGAAAGCATGAGTGGTAATGAAAACAGAGTTTGGAATTCCATGTGCCAATGGGAAATGTACATTGAATGGATGCAGCAGCAACAGAGCCTCGAGCGGCAGCGTTTCAGCAACAAAATGAGGCAATCAACCAGCTGCTGGCAGAGTGACTCCTGATCTGATGGTATTCCAAATGCACCCTTTTCATTTGCTGGAATCATCTGCATACCAATCTCAGATTTCACACCAGCATTTCTCCAAATTTCCAACAGGAAATAGGTTGGTTTTGGGTGCTTTTTTAAGCGCATCATTCCTCTTGGTAGGGCAGTGTTCATTGAATGGTGATGTGTTATCACCTTAGATAGGGATAGGGTTGTTTTCTTTTTGTTATTGTGTATATTTTCTTTTTGTTTGCTTGTTATTTGTAAATTTTGTTATTTCTATTATTTCGCCTCATTTCTGAGGAATTTAACTTGCTGCAGTTGCATTTAAGAAAGCCCCAAAAGCCTCCAAAATCTTTGCTGATATTAATGCATGTGATGGAAACTTGAACAGCCTTTTGATTCTTACCTCACTGCAAGGAATTCTTATTTTTCTTTTCTTACCCTTCTTCACTCTTATTGTTTTGCTAGTGGTTGCACTTTTTTTGCATCTATTCTTCATCACTACAGGTATCTTAGTGCAGAAGGAAGCACTCTCAGCTCTGTTCCTGGGAAGATGTTGACACAATCTCTGTTACTTTATCACAAGCAGGACTTGTTTGTACTGAGTGAGCATTTATTTATATTCAACTTTAGCATAAGACTCCATTTTAAAAAGCACTGAAGTTTCACAATTTCAGGATTCAAGCTACCACATGAACAAGTGATATTAAGCCAAATACATTAGCAAATAATTTGCAGTGGTAAGATTCATCAATCAATTATGTGAATTATAGATTTTGAATTTAAATAGATTAGGTACCAATAATCAAAGTTCCTAACAGGGTATTTTTTAGGTAGAGAAGGAGGAATCAAAGTTAAGCACAACCATGATTTGTCCCTGTTCAAGTAAAGCCAGGACAGACAAAGCATTGAAAAGATAAACTGTGTTAAGATGCTAAGGGAAGTTGCTCTTTCAAAAGGCAATTCTGTAAAAAATCTCTTTACAGGATAGCACTGACAGCCTAGATGAATGAGCCTAGGGCTAGAATGTGAAACTTAATGGCCTGTGACATAAATGTAGCTATATCAGGAATGAATTTGGGTGAACAGAATGCATTAATACACAGATAATTCCCAAAGTAAGGTGAATCAAACCAGTATCAATAAATTAACAGCCAGAAAAATTTGATATTCTGTCAGACTCAGTGTTTGTGCTGGAGGAGAAGTAATAGTCCTGAAAAAGACTAGTAGGATGTTTAAACAGGATCCACTTAAAGGACTAAGTGTGTTTTGATATATCCAAATATGATAGTGTGCAGATTACAATGCTCAATTTCAGATAACTCATTGAGTTTCAGAAATCAAGTTGCCCACTCCACTAAAGAAAAAGAAAATAGTTTTTCAGGAGCCATCCATGGGAACTCACCCCTATGATTTACTCTGCATATTCAAGGCTTGCTGTATGCACCTGAGGAAAAGGGAAGATGCAGCTCTGTGCAGAGGAAAGAGAGCTGACCCTGCTGATTTCTGTGTCCCTATGGCCTGGGGGTGAACGAACTGTGGAAGCAGGATCTGCCTCCCAGTACTGCTGAGTGTAGATCATTTCCTCTTACTAGAAGAAACCTGACTCATCAAAGGACCATTGAATACAGCACAACAGGAACAAAATGGAAAAACACTCAGAGCCTTTAGTAGACAAGTTACATTTTACAAATCATTGTTTAATAAGTTCCAGAAGAAGAGACTCTGAGGAATCTGGCAGAACCTGGATATGGTGACAGTTCAAGATTCTTACATGTCAGCTCCTAGAAATCTGTGGGTTTGCTTGTCTCCAAACTATATAAACCATTTATTTTTAATATTGTGAAGGTAATTTTTAGAAATTTTCCAACTCAGCCAAGATGAAGGACAATATTCTAAGAGTTGTTCTCTTTCTTGTTTTTTTTTTTTTTTTTTACTTTCTTTCTCTTATCTGAAACCTGTAAAGAAACTGGTATATTTATCTATTTAGAAATTTTAATGCAGAAAGTCATTAAAACACTGGCAGAGAAGAACCCAATGAGGACACAATGCTGCCTTTGTCCCATGTTTCAAAAGTGTACAATTAGGACAAGCAGTTTTGTTGAGGTTTGGTACAATTAAAGTTTTATGGGGTTTCAGGTCATTTCAAGCTAATGTCATTTTTTAAATCTTATTTCTCCTTTCCATCTTTTGTAATATTGAAATATATAGCAAAGGGGTTTGTGCCATTTTAGTGTAAAAAATATCTGTGACAGGCTGAAATAAAGCATAAAGAACAGAGCACAGTAACTTAAGAACTGATTTTGTTGACCAAAAAAACAAAAGATTTTGGAGCTTTCTGTTATCTACACAGATTTAGGTAGACCATAAATATGGAGATATGAAAGGTCTGAAATATCCTAGAGGACAAAAGAAAAGATTTTAATTTACTCCAGCTCAAAAACCCCATCCTATAGCTAAACAGGGGTTTTTTTAATCTTCTAAAATTGACAAACCAGAAATTTTTACTCTTGATAGAATTAGAGGAAATTGAGAAGAAATAAAAGATTTTACTTGCTGACTTTGAATTTCCACTACGGTAGTACATTGCATTTATTTTGTAGCCATCCAACGAATATTAAAGGGAATATATTTATTTCACTAGTGTTATCAATTAATCCTTACGTGACAATATGGGATTTCAGAATTTTTCAGAGAAGTGGCAACTTTCTTTTCTATGGAGCAATTCCACTACAAAGTGGTTTAATGTATAAAAAATGCACTCAGAAAATTTACCAAGCATTAATTTTATATAATTTATTTGTGAAATGTGTCACAAGAACATTATCTGCATGAATATATCAATGTACTTAAGATTCTGAAAATTCCTAATAGAAAGCTAAATACTGTCTACAGGAAGCTGTGTAACATTTGAGATATCAAAGTTAGTCTATAAATAGATAAAAATTCATGTTTAGAATTACTTGACATTTTAGAAATGTCTATTTGTCACTGTCAAATTTCTTTTAAGACTTCCTAAGTACTACAAATTGCAAAGAGCAGCCAGGAACTAGTTCAATATCTCTTCATTGCCATCAATGGCTCTATTTTCATGCAGAAAAAAAAAAAACCTCTTGCTAGTTTTATTCCAGTTCCTGAATAATAAAATATTATGCCTGTAGAGTGTTTGCATTAAAATTGTCTTTGTTCCTAGTCTCACTGCTGTGTGTCCAGATGAAAAGTTGAAAATTACTCTTGGGTTTCTTGGTGTCTAGCATGAAATGTGGGATTCTTCATAACACCTTTAAATTAAAAAAACTCCAAATGTTTCCTAGCATGAGCCTGCAACACAGTGAGTGACATATATTATATTGCACAGATTCCCCCGACCCTCTTCAAAGCAGGCAGGGCTATAAGCAAGTGACAGAACAAGAGGAAAATTGCACCAGGGCAAGCAGAGAAGTTATAAGAGAAAGGGTTGTAAAGCATTGGAACCGACTGCCCAGGGAAGTGATGGAGTCACCATCCCTGGATGGGCTAAAAATGTGTGTACATGGCACTTGAGGACATGGTCTACTGACAAACATGGAGGTGGTGCTGGGCTGATGGTTGGATTGATGACCTCAAAGTCTTTTCCAGCCTTAACAATTCTATGATTCTGTGATTCAGCCTAGCTGGAAATTGGTCATTGTTGCCTCCCCATGCATAATTCCTGTTATTCCATGCTAGATGTCCTAGAGTATCCCACAGTTCTGTGTGTGCTGGAAGACATAACACACAACCAGCATGAAACCTGTATGATGCAAGATCAGCAGTTAAATGTCATGCAGGATGACACAGACATTTCAAACAACAATAAATATTTTGGTTCAGACAACTTCATCATGCTCTTTAGTCCAAAATGCTTTCAAATAGCAAATATCAGGAATATCCTATGAAAATAAACACCTTTCTACTACTATACTTTGTGTGTGTGTGTGTGTGTGTGTGTGTGTGTGTGTGTGTATCTGGATTTGTAGTCACTGATATCTGAACAGGGAGTCAAAAAACAAAAAAGAATTTGTGATGGTGTTTGCACCCTTCCAGAGAGTAAGTCTCACTGGTGAATTTGAATCTTTCTGAGCGAAAATCTAATCCAAATAAATACTAAAGCATGAGAAATCAGATAGTGAACTGCTGCACAAAACATCTGCTGCTTGTATTGTCACCTCAAGTGGAGAGGCACTGAAGTGCCTTCATTTTTCTCCTTGACCTTAGAACAGAATCAGACTTTCACTGTGCTGCATTCACAGACACCCAGAGTCAGCACTTGTAAGAAAAGTGCCCAAAAAGTTCAGACCCTAAGGTTCTAATGCTGTTACTGTACCAGGTGTACTGATTCCTGCACATGAATAGCCCTGTTGAATTAGAGAACAGTTATCTGCACGAAGGGAGGTCTGAGCTTTCGGAGGACATGTAAGAAGCAGTGTGACAAAAGCACTCCAACATTACAGAGGAAAGCAGAAGCACTTTTATCCATCCATCAGCACAAAGGGCAGACCAAGAAGCTGTTCATTTAATCATAATAATCTTGCTGCCACTGTCATATTTATTTTTCCTCCTTCGTAAGCTTACTTGCTGCATCAGTCATTCTGATGCAGCACAAGCGTGTTCCCCTCTGTGTACTTTGTCACAGGGGAGTGCTGGCATTTGTGCCAGATGATTGTCTTTGCAGCCACGGTCTATGTGTACATCTTGAATTGTAGAGAAATGTCTGCAGCATATGGCATTTGCCACTCAGAAACCCAGGCTGGCTTCTAAAGAAATGATCACAGTTTTTTATCAGTTTGGTGAAAGCTTTTATATTGAGCTCTTTCATTTTCACATAGGTTCACTGCACAAATTCTAGCATAAAGTAGCACTTTAAAAAGCTTTCTGGCTTTCAGATGAGAGACTTCAGAAATATAGTGATATGGGTGTTTTCTCTCCTCATTTAATTTTTCTTGCTGTAGTATGTTTTCTGCCATTTATATGTTTTTCTCTTTACAGAGGTTTGCAGGTCATATGCAAACAAGATTGGCTCAGACAGAGGAGAGAAATCAGCTACAAGAAATCTGCTACAAAGAGATCAGCTACAAGAAATCCGCTTCTTGCTTCACTGCTTCTTCCTCATACTTTTCATGCAAGTTCCAACATTCCCCAAACTCTTTTCTTGTTTTCTAATTTTTCCTTTTTCTCTGTCTTTTGATATTTTCTTTCCTACTATGAATAAAATCTGCCCATATTCTTTTACATATCCCTTTTCCCCCCTTTTTTTAACTCTCAGAAGAACAATTAAACCTGAAACAGTTTTGTTGTTTGTTTTTAATTGTTTTTTTTTTTTTTAATGGAATTAATCTCTTTGAACAGAGTAACTATGTCTTATGTCAGTGTGGTATTCTTTGCAAAGTTGTTCTTTGCTTCTCAAAACTGTCACTGTCTGTTTTCATATTCTGGCTCTGAAAATTTTAGCTTGTATAAATGAAAGGGTATACTAGAGCAACCAAAAATTAGAATTAAGTCACTTCTTTGCTGTTACCATGCAGCATTTGTGAACTGCTGAGCAGTGATGATTTTTCTTTCATGTGAGATGTAGTGCTCAACATTCTGAATAAGGTATTTGCTTATATTAAACATTGTGGTGAAAACATTGATAAACCTATGAGAAATTCAGAAAAGGCAGTGTTGTCATTTTATAGCAATCATTGCCTGCAGTAATTACCAGGTACCCCATGCATACAGCACTGACTTGGAAAAGTGAAAAGCTGCATGGATCAATCTGTTTTGTTGTAAAACTGTGAAAGACATTGAAAGAAATCAACAGATTCTCTTAATTAATTTCTAAAATATAGAAATAAATGCTCAAAAAAATTAAAGTGCATCGTGTTAAGAACAACATTAAAGGAAAATATTTCATACTTTAAGTACGCAGTTTGGTGATTTTCTTGGCTTGGCTCACTTCAAAAAAAATAAAGTTAGAGAATTTCAAGACTTCCAAACATATACAAAACCTGTTCATTGTTCAGAGAATGATTACAAATCTCTGCTGACTGCACAGGCCTACAAGGAATGTAAAAAGTCAGATTTTATGCCACCTTCTCACAATCTCCTAGGAAGACGTGGTTGGGAAACCACGAGTACCAACAAGACACGGGTCCCAAGGAGAGTGCAGAGTGGCTCACCAGCCACTCATGGCTGAAGCTGCATTCAATTGCATTTTGAGAAGCAGTTATGGAAAAAGGTAACAACAAATATACGTACTTGGCATCTCTAATGAAAGAAGAAATAGGAGCATAAGGTATTCTGAGGAGGATCTGGGGCAGCAAGACACAGGAATCCTCTCTCTCAGTAGTCCACTGAGGGTATGTTAGTATTCTTTCCTCAGTCATAACTCTCTCCTCTCTGTAATTACTACAGAAGTCTGAACTTATTAAAGAAAGTTCCTTTTTGTTTGCTGACTGATACTTTTGCTGATATGTTACTTCCAGCAGGATTTTCTCCTTTGTTCCCAAATTCAATGGCTGTGAGATAAATTTCTTCCACATGTCCTCCTTTTATTCTATAAAATTTTATCTCTTCAGTAATTCAAGAGAACAGCCAAGATATGGGTTTGTTTTTCTGTCTAAGGCCAGCTCTGCAGTGCAAATAAAACATTATCAAATTCCTTTTTTCTTGTTACATAGAGTGATTACACTAAATCCACTAAATCATTCAGATGAGGAATGTTAGCAGAGGATATGTAATGTAAATATATGCACAGTGCAATCACAGATTTGCCTCTTCTCTCCAGCAGTCAGACAAGTAGAATTTGGTGACAGAACTATCCTTGGCCTCTTTTTTTTTCTTCTCTTTTAATTTTTTTTTAAATTTATTTTTTAGTTGGAACCTTCAAAGCCAAATCACAGTAAAGGTACACAATAAAGAGGCTGCCAGGAGAGTCACACTTCCTCTGTTCATTGTGAATCTCCAACACACTTCATCAGCCAAGACTGCCTTCAGTTTTCTCTGGCATGTTGGATCCTATTTAAATTAAAAACTCTCTAGGGTAGAGATACCAGGAGTGCCTACAGTACCACATATGTCTTCAATGTGTTGAATTGCTATCCATCCAACCATTTCACCAGATGTAAGAATGTTGCAGTCAGACTGTGCAAATCCTAAAATCCATAGAAGAAAAAAAAGGAAAAAAAAAAGGCAGTAAGTCCTTCAATTATAATATTAGTATAATGCATCTTTCACTTCCACTTAATAGCAATTGGGACTGGTTTCATTAAGATAGTAATAAATTGTACTGTGAAGATTTCTCACCTCAGGGGGGAACAAATAACTCTTCTGCATGTGTTTTTTGACCTCAGTCACACAAGCAGGTGATGCTTTTCCAATGTGTGGAATTCAAAATACAGATGTGTCGGAATCTGGCCCTGAGGACTCAGCCACCACTGCCACAACCCCTTGCATAAACCTCTGAGGTTTTTATTTCCAAAGCATATGGGTAACACGTTCCTGTCATAGTTCAGCTGTAATGTGGATGTTTCCTGACCATGGCAGCACCTCTACAGGGATGTGGGCTGAAACCACCAATTTCAGTCATGCAGGCCACAGAGCTTTTTTTTTTCCTTTGCTATTACTCCCTTGAACTGGTACTGAACTATGTTACCCAGAGGTTAAAAAGCTGCTACAGATCCCCAGAGCCTCATGAGGCCCTCTGTGCTAGCATTTATTTGTACAACAGATAGTTCCCTGTGTTTTTACAGTAATTTAAAGGATGGCACTGAAACTTGTGCCATCTGCAGCTATGCATCTAAGCAATGGCTGCTTTATTTCCCAGTAGCATATTGTATATTAGAAATATAAAGCTGTACTCACCACAACCAGCTCTGGAATTAGATAAAAATATACCAGCTGGGACAGTGACTAGCCTGAAGAAGGCATTTATGGGGTTATACAGGTATTCTCTATCACTATCATAGACACTTGCATGATACTAATGTCAAATGTTTCCTAAGCCCGGCCATACTTCTGACTTTCAGTCACCATCATCTTATTAGCATTTTTCAGGTCTTTTTTTCCAAGTTTCCTGGGATAGAGAGGGGCAAGAAACTTTTCTTCCCATGTCTTTGAGGTGTTTTAGTCTCTTTCTGCAGATAACGTGCCCCCTCAAGGTGATGTGTGTGGTTGTCTCTGCATGTGGGTCTTTATCTAACCCTTCTTTATGCCTTCCTGACTCACAGCATGCATTTTCCACTTTTCTTCTTTTGGATAATCACATTTGCTTCTCTCCTTAGCTTTTTCATATTAGACTTTCTCTAACCTAGTTTCTTTAACTGCATATGCTTCATTAGTTCTTTTTCTATGCACGTATTTGAAATTTTCCTGCCTTTTCCCCTAACCAATTTTATTAGTTTCATTCTCTTCTCAATTCTTTCTCCCTTCCTGTGGGCTTTGTAGTTGGGCGTACTGAAGGCAGAAAGGTGTGCAGAAATATACACAACACTTCTCAGTCTATTCCCATTTTTCTCAGCAATCCTACAACCTTCTTGAGGATAAATCCCGAATATTATAAATAAAGATGTACTCAGCCCTCAGAGATTTCCCAGAAGGGCCAGAATCAAGCTACAGGATTTGTTAGCTTGGATACAGATGCTTACTGCAAACCAGTTAAATTGAATATCGGATCATGATCCACACTGCACCACAGAAGGAAAGAAACATTTTCTGAGCCATGCTCTTAGTCATATGATTTGGTTTTAGGCAGTCCTGCAAGGAGCAGGATGTCAGATTTTATGGTCCTTTTGAGTCCCTCCCAGCTTGAGATACTCTGTGATTCTGATTCTATGAGTGCTTTTTGTGGTCTTCAAGGCTTCATCTCCCAGTTTTTCCACACTCTTCAACATTGCTGTGTCCAAATGCCTTATTCCTTTCATAGCTCCTTTTTTTAAAGCAAACTTCCTTGGGGTATAAATAGCTGAGGCATAAACCATGTCACAGACTTGCAAGCCAGCTTCAAGGAGCAAGCTGTGCTGTTTTATTTCGCTTTACTCTGTCTCTTCTCCAGTTTCAAAATTTAAATTGGATGTATCAAAAATCTTATGCATGCAATTTTTAAAAGAACTCAGTATCTGAAATCTGAGTAACATTCTCAGGTGAGCTCTGTCCTTATTGAGATATTAAAAAAAAACTGAGCAGAACAGATTCAAGTGAAACTAGACATCCTAATAAGCTCAGTCTGCTCATTTGGAGAAAGGTTTTAGGAAGCAGATTCACTTTTTAGGCACTAAACATGTGCACATGTAGAGCCTCTGTGGAAGCAAAGTATTGTTGACTTTTAAAACCTTACAGTGGCCAGAAGGATTCCACTACAAATCAATTAACTCTATTCATTCACCCCATATTCAGCCTCCTAATTTGTATTTTACTGAAGTATATTTTCCAGTAAGTTGTGAGTTGGGTTTTTTTTTTTCAGGTTTCTTTTTTTTTCTTTTGCTTTGAATAAAAGTGGATTTAAAATATTTGTATTTCCATAGGCCCATATAGCCATTATGTGAAAGCAATAACAGCTGAAAGTCATCACATCACAGCAGCCCATAAAGAATGTGATAGAGAAATACAAATAAACAATTCCTGTAGATACATGATAGTCTCCTTAAGCAGTGATTTTGAATGCTAATTATGTCTGACTCCAGTTAGACATCAGTACAGACAGTTTGTGCTCCTCTCAACCTGCAATTAAGAGACTCACTTAACAAATTTGAAATTGCATGAAGATACATTATTTTGTCAAATGTTCCCAAAGCTGATTTCTTCATAAATGAAAACTATTTAAGCAGAATTATTTGCTTTGTCACTGGAATAGCTCAGTGTGTTCTTCCTGGCCCTTATTATCTTTTTGATAAATAGTTATCTGCTCTCTCATTTCTATGATGTAGACAATTTTTTTATAGAAAAAATAATAAGTTTGATTATTAATTGCATGAAGGTATACTTAATCCCTTCAGCTCTTTGAAATTTAAAAAGGATAAAACCCACTAAGAATTGCCCTATGACTTGCAGATGATTACAGAAGTAAAGTTTTAACATAAAACTCCATTACCAGCCCTGGGAGTGATGTGGAGTCTGCTCAAATTTCAGTGTAAAAAACCTAAAGGCCCAGAACATAAAAAGTGGAGAAAATACAGTAAGATTCAGCCTAGTTTAATTTTAAGCAGAAGCTGAGGGAGCTGGGTGTGTTTAGCCTGGAGAAAAGAAGGCTCGGGGGAACCTCGTTCCATCCTACAACTACCTGAGAAGAGGCTGTAGACAGGTGGATGTTGGACTCTTCTCCCAGGGAACAAGTGACAGAACAAGAGGAAATGGTCTTAAGTTGAGCTAGAAGAGGTTTACATTCGATAGTAGGAAAAATTTCTTCACTGAAAGGATGATCAGGCATTGGAATAGGCTGTCCAGGGCAATGGTAGATTCACCATTCCTAGAGGTATTTAAAATACATGTAGATGTAGCACCTGGGGATGTGGTTTAGTAGTGGACCTGGCAGTGCTGGGTTGAAAGGTTGAACTTGGTGATCTTAGAGGTCTTTTAAAATCTAAAAATTCTATGGTTATATTATTCTATATTTGAGAACAGTTAAAATAACACTAAAACCCCAGTACTAAGCAAATACAAAAAAAAAAGTTGAAGGACTTTTGACAAGGCTGTATAGTGAGAGGACAAGTAATCATGGCTTTAAACTGAAAAAGGGTCGTTTTGACTTAGATATTAGGAACAAATTCTTTATTGTGAGTGCGGTGAGGCATTGGAACAAGTTGCCCAGAGAAGCTGTAGGTGCCCATGTCCCTGTGTGAAGGGGGTGGTGGTTATTGGGATTGTATTGAGTAGTGTGGGACCTGACATGATGTAAATTGCATGGAATAGAGTGTTATGTGCTGGTTTTGGCTGGGTTAGAGTTAATTTTCTTCATGGAAGCTGGTATGGGGCTATGTTTTGGATTTGTGTTGATAATACAGAGATGTTTTTGTTATTGCTGAGCAGGGCCCACACAGAGCCAAGGCCTTTTCTGCTTTTCATATGGCCACACTGGCAAGGAAACTGGGGTTCAGGGGAGGTTGGGAGGGGACACAGCCAGGACAGGTGACCCAAACTCTGTACATAAAGGGGGGGAAGAGGAAGGGGAGATATTTGGAGTATTGGTATTTGTCTTCCTAAGTCACCATTACACATGATGTGGCCCTGCTCTCCTGGGAGATGGCTGAACATGGGAAGCAGGAAATTAATTACTTCTTTTAATTTGCTTGTGTGCTTGGCTTTTGCTTTCCCTATGTAACTGTCTTTATCTCAGCCCATGAGTTTTCCAGCTTTTACCCTTCTGATTCTCTCCCAGGTCCCACTGGTGGGGGAGCAGGTGACTGGCCTGGGGCTTGGCTGCTGGTTGGGGTTAAACCATGACAATGCCCCATCCTTGGAAGTGCTCAAGGCCAGGCTGGATGGGGCTCTGAACAACCTGGTCTAGTGGAAGGTGTCCCTGCTCATGACAGGGGTTTGGAATAAGATGATCAATAAGGTCCCTTCTGACCCAAACCAGTTTTTATTTCTGTGCTTCTGTGAAGTACACTGAGCAACTGAGGCACGTCCTAAGGCCTTACATATTGCACTTACTGTGTCTGAATGAAGTGAAACTCAGATGTACATAGGCAATCAAAAGGGGTCATTTATCCAGGTGAGCAGATACTGCTGGGCTGGATTTCATCTGAACTGAATTTGGAGAGAGAAAATTCAGCTCCACACTCCAGACACACGTTTGTAAAGGTGCACCACTGATCAAGATGTAAAGGAGCTGATTATAATCGGTGATAGTTTAGTGGCTGAACTCTGGAAATTTGTGTCTCCTTCCTCTGAAGGGAATGCTTCTCTGACAGGACACAGAAGATGCTTTTCCAGCACTACCTTTCTTTTGTTTGCTATACTGGTGAAATAAAGAGACAATAACTTTGGGAAGGGCAGATTTTATCTTATGTCTAGCTGGTCTGAAATGTAAATAGGATTCCTTTGCTTCCTTGCTATAAGCAATATCCCCTGAAGAAAAGATCTTGCTGAATGTTTACTTTGTTTTTCTTACCACTCTCTTCTTTAATCAGCTTAAAGATTAGACTGATTTGCAGATTTAATTAGTAACAAAAACATAAAATCACACATACGTGCAAAAAACAACCCCCCCCAAAAAAACAACCAAAAAAACCAAATAAACAAAAACTCTCTAGTTTACTTTGCATGTGTCAATATTACTCAAGACAGATTTTAGCCTAGTATATTCTTACCTTCAGTGGACAAATTTGGCTAAAAGCTTGTCCATGAAAAAAATGTATCATACAGAAAGCTTGGGTCCTGATGTGTTTTGACAGCTACCTATAAAACAGTAGTCCAGGCATGTGGAAATTATGAACAAAGAATCCTCTTAAGTTCATGACAACCTGAAAAAATTGCATGCTGAGAAGAGTTTTGAAGTCAGCGAAGTTGCCACTAAAACCCTCTGCAAACATGCTTCTTAAAAGTTAGACTGAACTGTTGCTGTTATGTTACCAGTTATAACTGAATATTACTATGATGACTGAAACTATAAAAAGAAAATACGTAAGATCTGAATCTGTGTTTTTCCAAAGAGAAAATAACCTGATATGTCACTCACAAAGGCAGCTGGGCCTTTTTTGTCAGCAGCCTCCTCCAGTGGTCTAACAATTTCATGGCTTTCACTAGGCAAAACTTTGCCAGTATTACAAACACAAAACAACTTTTTGATGTGGTGAAAAAAGAAAAAGGCACAGTCTTGATTGTCTGCAGTCTATGGCAGTCTATATGCTGTCTGAAAAGGAGGCTAGTAGTAATTTTCAACTTTACCTTCTGTTCTGAAATGGTCAATTGTGACATTTATTTATAAATATGATGGCTGAGTCAGAAACTCAAAAATGTGAAGCCTGAATATATGATGATATTCTCTGTATCCATTAATTTACCTCGAGGATGTTAAAACATTTTATAAGCTATATACAAAACAGAGTATTTTGCCTTCCCAGATGGCCTGCAGCACAGTCCAGGTGTAGAACCTGAATAATGGATAGTAACACTATTCAGCAGTGGATGGATGAAAATGAGAAAAAGTATTTCCATGTTGTTTAGAGAAAAGAATTTGAACCAGAACAACAGAAACCCCACACTTAATGTATATTAAATGTGAGGGAAAATTATAATGATTTTTAATTATTGTAATACTGTCTTATTAAAGCAATTTCTTAATTTAATAATTTGCTAAATATTTTAGATTTATCTTGTATTTCTCTTGCTTGCTCATGGACCAGTTTCTTTTAGGGTCAGTACTCTGCAGATCATTGGTTTGACCTGCTAAGGAAGCAGCATCACAAGGGGATAACTGGATAGTCTAAGGATCTACCTGGTCTGATAGTGAGTGTTAGCTGATGTTTGACAGTGGGTATAAGGATTTAGTTATGACAGGAAAAGATTTAGTTATGACAGTTTCTGATAAGCAGTAGTTTAGGGGTTTATTGAGCTGGAAGTTTTAGTAGTGTTTTTAGTAGTGTTAGGTAAATATACCTCCTTGTTTTGTTTGATTTTGTCAATTCATGCTCTTTCACAACCCATAATACCCATTCCTTGTAAATTCTGCCATTAAAGCCTGGTATACACAAAATTACTTTGTTTTTCCTAGTTTTTAATGTGTTCACTGATGATCCCTTGGGGCATTCCTTGTTCTGGTATTATAAATGCATTAGATAAGTATTCTTTCATCATCTTTTTTTCCTTTCTCACTCTCTCCTCTCCCACTTCCCAGAATACCCATGTTTTCACACTGGTCAGAAATGGACCATTATCTTGGATGGCTTCTGAAATGTTTTATTTTCTGAGATTCTATAAAAAAATGAAAAAGCAGAAATGAACAGAGATTACAATAAATCAAGAAGCAGCTAAAACAATACATATCTTTCTCTGTGGGCATTACCCATTATTCCCCTCTGGTCATTAGCACAGGAGAGCTGACTGTGCATGAATTCATACAGAGGAATTAATGGGCCACATCTGAAGAGATAATAGCTGAGCTATTAAAGACAAAAAAGAACCTAAAGAAAGAACAGGCAATGCTGAGGAAACATTAGATGAGAAAATACTGCACCAGGCACTTTGTATATGAAAAAATATTCATATGCAGTGCTACAGTGTGGTTGGTTGCATCTCTTCTGATTGCTTTAGTTTCATATTTTCAGAGCAATTGTGTGTAAAAAACACAACAGGATCAAACCACCACATCTGTCCATGCCACCCTCAGCAGCCTCGAACAACATTACATAAGTGAGGAGGTCTCAGAGGAGACCTCATTGCAGCCTCCCAGCACTTGAAAGGGGCTTTGAAAAAAAGAGGCAGAGAGACTTCCTGCACTGGCAGACAATGATAGAAGGGGAGACAGTTTTAAACTAAAGGAGGAGGGACTGGATTACATGTTAGGAAGAGATTTTTTAGTCAGAGGATAGTGAGGCACTGGAACAGGTGTCCCAGAGGAGCTGTGGATGCCTCATTCCTGGAAGAGCTCAAGGCCAGGCTGGATGGAGCCCTGGGAAACCTGGTCTAGTGGAAGGTGTCCCTGCCCATGGCAGAGTTGGAACAAGATGATTTTTATTATTCCTTCCAACATAGAATTCTATGGTTCTATGAAGGGTTCTGCCAGGACTTAGCTAAAAGTGAAATTTGAGGTGGTCGCTTATTAAAACAAACAAAAAAAACCAAACAAAAAACCAACCTCCCAAAAAAACCAACCCCCCCCCAA
>VXBC01010158.1:316905-334302 GCA_013399945.1 Ploceus nigricollis
CTCTCCTCTCCTCTCCTCTCCTCTCCTCTTCTCTTCTCTTCTCTTCTGTAATTTTAGTCCTCTCTGCTGCAAACAGTGTTTAAGTTTACGGTAACAGTTCACTTCCTCCTGAATGTGTTCAGAGTTCAATGGATTGGATTTCTGTACTTAATTATAATTGCAAGTCTTCTCTGCTTTATAAAACCTTTTTTTTTTTTTTGAGAAATAATTGCCAAAAGGAATAGTGTGACATATGAAGAACTATGCTTTGTCATGCCCATTAGTTGTTTCAATTTATCTAATGCTTTGCTCCACCAGAGTTTTCCTTCCACAGAGCGTTCCTCCTCTGGTGGACTCCCTTCCCAGGTCACTCTTGAAGCAGAGAGAGAGGATTTACTCAGACAAGATAGTCAGACAGCAGTGCAACTCCTGAAATGTGGTGAGTTAGATAAAACCTGATTTACTCTCTCACTTATTTTATGCACTACAAATTTTAAGGAGAGCTGAAATATCCACCCCAGGTATAGATGTGGCTGCCAGAAAGAACATAGGCAGTGGAGGGTGAGTTGTGAGAATCTGAACATAGCAGGCATGAGCAATGTGCTAAAGCTGTGGTGCTTGCAGGCAAAACAAGGCAGTTTTCCTTTAAAACCAGTTGTAAGAGAAGAAAATTATTTCCATACTGAAAGACATACTGGAAAAATACTCTTGGTGTCTCAGACAGCCTTGTGTGGACAGAGACAGATGCTTCCAGAGGGCAGCTCAGAGGGCCCTGGACAAGGTCCCCAGGGTGTGATAAATCAGCTTCCAGAACTGACTTTTACCTCTGACCTCAGAGACATACAAGGGGATCTGGGTTTCTTTCTGGCTATGTGCCCACCTGGTTGGCTTTTAAACCTGTCACCATCCAGCACCAATGTCAAATACCCTGGGGTGTAGAAGTAGGAGGCTTGTGGAGAGGAGCTGTTGGGAAGTTTTGGCTCTTCTGGACAAGGCAGAGGGACTGTACCTTGAAATATTTCAAATTATTACAGATGCCTTTTTGTGAGCACATTATTCAATAACTTAACAATATGGAAGACAAATTCCACCCTAACTACAGCAGTTCAGATGAACAAAAACAGGCATTTAATAATACTATGGTTTATAAGACAACAAATAAGGATGCAGTGTACAGCTGAGATTCAGTGTTACAATAATGGATTTTTTTATATATAAGTACAATTTTATTTCAGATTTATTTGCATTTTCATTTATTCATATGGAAGCAATTGGGTAGATTTTACTTACATCCTTTATTAGAGCCACTTCACATTTTGAGCAGTGGAGAACTACTAAACAGTGTGCAGAAAATTTGACCTGAGTATAAACTGCCTGATTTTACACTATGAAAATAGCTGCTTAATTCTCTGTGGGTGACCTTTGTCTGAGTCAGTAAAATTGCACTTAGACAGATGAGAAAAGTTATGCATTCAAAATCTTTCCTGAAAAGAGATTAGACCAGACTTATTAATTTTCTTAGTTCCTAGGCTATTGAAGTGGCTTTTGACTCCTAGTTATTGGTGTTTATTTTTTCAACATGTATTTGCATTTTGCAAATAATTTGCAAAAATATTTATAGATTTATGACCATCACTGGAATGACCTTGTGAAAAATGGGGAAAAATTCCAGTAAGCCTGATAGAAAGGAAAGAAATAATAAATTCCAGCAGAAGAAAGAAAACACTAGCACCTCTACAAGATTGCAGGCTGATTTTTAACCTGAAATGGAGGAATGGGGCTGGAGAAGGGGCTTAAGATTGCAAAGCTTTCTAGCTTATTTCTTTTTTGGTGGTTATAGCAATAGAAAATACTTTTAAGGAACCTTTCTAACTCGCTTCACCGAAGTCACTGAACTTCTCACTAGCATTTTCTAAATTACACAAACTATGACAATTTATTGTAGCAAGTGCAGATTTAGAATAAATGTCCCCTGTTCTTAGTCTTTACAAATGTGTCCTGCTGTGCTGTGGACTTTGCTCTGTTCCAGCTTCATGGAACATAAGCAACAAACTGTCTTTATTAATTTACCTTTTATCTCAAAGTTACAGCATGTGACAGAATCTTGTTATGTCACCTACAGCAAAATAGCTGGGGCTAGATTTTCAAGCACTCAGCACCCTATGTTCCACTACAGGCTTTTGCACCCTTTCAAAAAAAGCAAAGGGGTTTTATCCATTAATAACTCCCTGATATGTGTATGATGGGAAGTTGTCTTTTCAGGAAAAACTATAAGAAAATTACTTGAAAAAAAAAAAGTGGGGGTGGTCTGAAAAGTTTCAGCTGGAGGGAAGGATTTGCAACAAAAATGTAGCTCTTTTTGGATTTGTACACATTCCCCATGGACTCATTAGTGTCAGCTGAAAAGATCACTGGATAGGTTATATCTCCTGCAGCCCCAATTTTTGCTTGTTTGTGTTTTGGAGGATGAAAACTTGTACCACAGGAGTTTATGAACATACTGGCAGATAATACTTCACCTCAGGTCATGGCCTATCAAAAGTGAAGGTGAAAGGAATGAATTCTTTTCTCCAGGAGTTTCCAGAACTTCTTTTTGAAGAAAAAATTCTTCCCTTACTTCAGAGTTTTATGGGGAAAATATAAATAGTTAAAATATATAGTGGCTTCAACTGGAAATAAAAATATTCTTGATATACTATGAAATACTGTGTTGCTGAGTGCTGTTGAAAACCACAACCATAAATTCTACATTCCTACAGAAAATGTGGAACTATTTAGGCAATTCAAGTGCAGAAATCCCTCCCCACCTCCCTATTGCTTGTTGTTCTTCCCACCTGCCTGTGCACAATTCCTGTCGTTTGCCTTATTCTTGGACTGTGTGCTCAGCAGGGACACAGAGCTCACAGGGTGTGTAGAATTGCAGAGGATTGCTCCGTGGCTGTGGTCACTATGGACTACACTAATTAGAAAGGCACAAAATAATTTAGCAAGCTGTGAAATGTGTACAGCCAAACATATCTGTCCCAATGGCATACTAAAAGAATTTATTTATTTATTCTGTTCAGTGTGTTAAAAACTGCTCTGATAAGAGGTGCTACATAAGAGCTACAGATTAGCCATTTATTATTTATTAGTCATGTTACCTCAGTTTATTATATGTGGAGAGAAAGATAATGAAAGCCTGATTCTTTAAGCTTAGCATTGCTCTGTTTGCACTTTAGGCAGTTTTTGCAGATTCCCTGAATTTATTTGTAAGCACGAAGAAATTGTCAAGTAGAAACAGATCAATGGACTAGCTGGGAGAAGTAGCTGTCTTTAAGTTTTCAGTACAGCTGCTTCAGAAGAAGCAGAATTATTGCAGAGAATCTGATTGTGCAGTATAAGATGTTGAAGAACAATTCTGCCTAACCTCAGCAGGTCATGGTATTCCTTAAAAATAGATTGCATAGCTCTTATATTTGTTCTCTTGTAGCTGTACCTCTGTTATTTGTGTTTATGGCACAATCCAGGTCTATTCTTAAACCTACAAAGCTACCCAGTGGTATTGACACACCACCCTCCTGTAGCAACGAATTACAATGGTGAGTTATCCAGGTTTCACGTGAACACATTATTCTTTGAGCAATTTTTAAAAAAGGATATGCTTTTGAATTGAATTGCCTCCTCTCCCTGAATTAGTTTTGTTTACTTTCAGGGAAAAAGGAAAAAGAAGAATCTCAGTGTGTTTTTTATGCACATTCTTCTGTAGGATCCTCCTGATTGGAAGTTCACTAAGTTTCCCCCACACATGTTTGCTAAAGTTCAGAAACTCAGCAGCAGGGAGCACCTTTTGAGACTGAACACAGCTTTCTAATTGCCCTGAACTACTGCACTACAGAACAGCTGATGGAGACAAACTCACCAGAGGAATGGATTTGCAATGCCAAACTCATTTTATCTCAGCCTGATGTGACGCTGGGTCTCCTGGGCTGCAGTTTGAATGCATTATCTTGGTCTTAAGAGAAGCCAATGTTTTACATCCCCATGGAATATCCTTCACAGCCATCTTTTTCATATGCTCTGAATTTTCTCAAGCACTCCTTGCTGTTGACTTTGCTAAAGCCTGTGCCTAGATGCTTTTTGGCAAGCCCATTAAATTTGTTCTTGGTGACTTCCTGTATATTTCCTGGTTAACATCCTTTCTGTCCCAGAGAGGCTGGCACATGCTCAGCCTCATGCTCCTCCCTAGCCCCTGACATTGCATTTTTTACTCCCCATACTCCGTTACATGTGACAGACAGAGAGGCCACTGCTACAGTTCATCTGTCTGAAGATGTATTACTTGAGTGTGTCACCAAGCAAGGTCATTTAACAGCATAACACAGCAATACATTACCAGAGGAATGGCATTTTCCTGATGTATTGCTGGGGTTCATCAGAGAAATGCAAAATGGCAGAAAGGCTGTACATATGGTGATCCTTATGAATGCAAACTAGCAAGGGCATGTCTTCAGCCAACTGGAATCTGGGAATCTCAGCAGGTTTTTTTAAGACTAATGGAGGGTTATCCTATGGATTTCTCTATGCACCCATATGGACACATTCCCTTTTGTACTGTCTCCCTGTCCTGTCCTGTTCATGTGTTACATTTTTCATTAATATGATTCCAGAATCTTGGTTCTGCCTTCCAAAATTCTTATGTTTGTGGGATTGCACTGATTTCTTCAGAAATGCATAAGGAAGACTCAAACAAGCCATGGGAGCAAAGCCCTCTGATAATTGCACAGGTCAGCACTACGGATTTCTGACAAACTGAGACCTTGATAACCAAAAGTGATATTAGTCTTTACATTCTGAAAAGGATGACATTATGTGCAAGATCAGCTTTAGATTGTTCTTCTTGCCTGTAAAGACTGGTTTGTTGTTTCCAGAGGAACAGTGGGGATTGTGTCTCTCTAAGGCAGAGACTTCACTTGTTCATCATTCTCTCTCTGTCATCTCCTCATGGATGCCTTTCCTTCTATCTGTCCTTCCTGGTTCCATGACAGACAGATCACCATTCCCAACATCAGCATAGCTGTACCCCATTGAACCCACTCTTCTGAAAAAGCTAAGGCAGCTCTATGTGACTGCCTGGAAAATCAGAGATCAATCACTCCAGGCATCATCTCTGTGTTCACATGGCTACAGGAAGAAAGAAGAGAGTGATTCCTGTAACTGCAAATTAAGTCTTTGGACTTATGCCAGTGTCATTCATGCTTGAAGAAAAAGAACAAAATAAATAAAAACTACTAATTTACAGGGTTGACTCTTAATATGCACTGTTCTTCAAAATTTTTATTCCCATTAAAGGAGTCTGAAGCTTGGCTGTGGAACAAGTTCTTCTTCTACTGCTACATAAAAGGTCTCTATTTTCTTTAGGTAGTTTTTGCACCCAGACTGCCACAATAAGACCCTTGCTTAGCACGAAATAACACTTCATATGAAACAGGAGGCATGAATCACTGCATTATAAGAATAGCTTCCTCACCAAAAGCTCCACAGTAAGTAGGTTTTCTTGAAGTCAGATTGTAAAGCAAGAGGAAAAGGCACACTGACTCACAGAGTGGAACCAAAATCAGCCTTATATTTCTAGCAATATTTGAAAGACATTATCTGATTATTCCTTACTGCTCTCTTGCAATTTATCAGAAATAATCTTGTAGTCACTTTGCCCTTACAATGCCTGTTTTGAGTTACCCTTGCATGATGTAAATCCAGCACATGACCTCTGAAGTCAGTGCAAGTACACTGAAGTAAAATGAGAGGGAGGTAAGAACGAGACCTTCTATTTGTTCACTCCACATAATTTTAGAAAGATTCCCATGATTCAAAATATTCTGTCTCATTTATGCATAGATATCTTTTCAAAGCTTATTACAGGGTAACTGTTGAATCTGTTTAACCAGCTTCCATAGCATCAGGAGGTACACTTTGATGTACTTCTTTGATGTTCAAAAAGAAGAGCTTTACCATCTTATGAGACATCATAACTGGACTTCCACAAGCTTTGTATTCATGCAAAATCCCTCAGCCGATATCCTTGCAATTTTGCACCTTTCCTGCATGGAAAAAAAATAAAAAGTTAATTTTATAGTGCATGCACAAACAGGTGTGAAGGTTAATTGCAGACATACAAACAAAATACAAAACAGTCTGATATTTT
Source organism: Ploceus nigricollis (assembly GCA_013399945.1). Taxonomy (NCBI): domain Eukaryota; kingdom Metazoa; phylum Chordata; class Aves; order Passeriformes; family Ploceidae; genus Ploceus; species Ploceus nigricollis. The sequence goes on from VXBC01010158.1 coordinate 323,069, forward strand.
CAATGCTCTGTCTCTCCCTTCACATTTGTGCAAAGCTCAGAACATCTTCTTCCAATGCCTGTTAAATCAGCTCCTGTGCTGATGTAAATTGGTCTTACTCTATTGACTTCAATGGGACTATGCCAATATACACTGGCAGAGAGTCCTCCATCATGCCTAGATCTATAATTAATTCCAACTATTGCTTTTTCACTCTCATATATTACTTTTTCAGAGATTAAGGTCAATAGAACGCCCTCTTTTTAATACATTACACACAATAATGAATAAGCCAATAAGATAATAGTACTTCCAGAACACTGAGCAGAGATTATAATAAACTAGCAGATTATGAAGATGTTTGAATCCATCATTTTAGATGCTAGCAAAACAAGTCCAAAAGAGAAGTATATTTTATGCAGTTTAGTATTCTGTGATCATGAATCACCAAGTTTAAATATTACAGCTCAAAATGCTCTTTAGCCTTTTCCGAAGAAATATTCATCATGTTCTAACTGCACTTTTTCATGTCTTATGGAAGGGATTAGTCCTTAAAAAAGATTTCTCCATACTAATTATGGGTACCCATCTAAAAGCAAATAACATCAGAAAAATGTTGGTGATCTGTTAATAACTTCCTCTTAGAAGGTTACATTTGTTCAAAGATAGATCTGTTTATCTAGTATATATTCTCCTTTTAACTGGCAGAGAAAAACTGATTTGGAACAAATTGTGGCTGATAAGGTTTTGAGCAGCATCACCACTGACATTTCCCTGAGAGACACTATCATGCTAAGGCACCAGCCTGAATCTGGGTGGGTGGGATGCTGTACCTTCAAAACCAGAGAATCTGGCTGGTCCACTCCCGTCTCACCCGGGGAAATCTCTGAATTTCACTGTCAGAGGAAGGTCAGTGGCCTTGCCATACCATAATTCCCCTTTAAAAAAGAAGAACAAATGTGTGGAAGGGTGTTTCCATCTAGGTTACCCAACAGACACAAACATTTGCACCCTTGAAGTTCTATTCTGCTGCTGTGGACTGCAAAGCTCCTCAGAAACACTGGGCAGGAGTAACCAGAGACATTAGTCAGACTTTGAATTTGCTTTTTCTCCCCAAAATGCCATTAGTGGCCATCATAATTCAAGCAAGTACATCTGTATTTTTGATTTATTTATACTTAACATGATATTGCATTATTTGTCAAGAGGGCAACATAATAATTCATCGTAAATGGATCGGCAAGAAAAATGTTTTTACAATGTCATGAATTGTTGATGGCTTCCTCTATCAAAGCTGACATCTGGAGGTTTAATATAGCAGTATGTTGCCAACAGCATTTACACTCCATAATGACCTTTTTTCAATTTGAAAAGCAGTAGGCCATATTAAGATTAGCTACATCTGATGCTCAAGGGAAAAAAATCCTAATTTGAAGGAGAAAGCAATGAATTTAAGGTGTCTGTTGTTGCCTGTGTAACTAGTCTGCTCTACTTCCTTTTAAAATGTGTGCATGATGTTGTGTTAGTTGGCAGCTGTGGCAACAAGTTGGAGGAAGATACTTGGCCAAACATAATTGATGATGTAAATGTATCTTTATGCAATAGCACATGCAATAAATACAATATACAGTTCTGCACTGGAGTGGGTAGATTGCATGTACTCTGTGAATGAACTTGTGCAATTTCTGAGGTAAGCAAAATCTAGCAGTTCTTTCTGGCTATGTGAGGAGGTACAGCATAAAGAGAATCAATGCAGAAGAAGCAGATTTTACCAGCTGTTACTGATGAAAATCAATTTCTAAAAGCAATGTATTGAACTGGCTGACAGCATCCAGCCAGCCAGCCAGCCCTTGGCTGTAGGTATTCACCTGATTAAACAAACCTGCCTACAGCAGAGATATCTATACTTGAGTAACTTCTGGTGTCCTTTACAATCAAACAAGATCTAGTCAGCTTTTTTACTGTGTTCAACTCTCATCATGTTAAGGAGCAGTAGAAAATTTCTCCACATGACAGGGGAGAATTGTTACCCAAATTTCTACATATGTTTACCAGCTATAGAAACCTGTATTGATTTAATAGTTGCTGGTCACAATGTTGATTTGTTTGCTCTTGCAATTGTTGGGCTTGTTTTCAGAATTCAGAAGAAAATTAAAACTCTATTCCAGCTGAAGCCAGGACAAGAAGTGTTCAGAGCTGCAGAGTTTTTACACAGTTTAGTGTAGAATTGAACTCCCATCTCTCTGAAGCCTAATTCAGAGCCTGGCAACAAGGCTGGCTCACCAGACAGCTCAGGGGAGGGAAGATTCATCTCCTTGCTGAAGAGCTGGATACTGAACATAGCAGGATGAAATATCCTGGTGCAGCAAATGGATATTCTGGGGTTTTCAATAGCTTCTAAATATTTTTGTGTACCACTTGAATTTTACTTTTAAGAAAATGAGGCAAAAGAAATGTTCTATCTTTCTGACATTTTTCTCTTTCTCCTAAAATATGTTTAAAAAACAAAAAATATTTTTGACAGCAACTATACATTCATCCTAGTTTGTCTTAAAATATCACTTCTTCCTTGAACCGTGAATTTAATGCATAAGCCCTTTCATAGCAAGATATTCTGGAGATTAAAGAAATAACTATCTTTCATAATTCATGTATAGCAGGAGTGAAAAATAATCTGCTTTTATCTACAGCAAAGAAAGTAATTTTTATCCAGATATGAATACTTAATCATTAGACCAAGTGATGTTGCCCATATTAATACGAACAAAATAAATCAGCCTTCAATTCTACTGCAGCCTTTAAAATAAAAGGAAGATAAATCATCTGTTTGTCATCATAAAAAAGATCTTTTACAGAATGAGCGTGCAGTGACTATCCCCCAAAATTAGAAAGGAGGATTAGTTTGATTATGATAGGACAAATTAATTATACAAGTTTTGCTGATACCTGTTGGTCTGCCAGAGCAACATGGTAGAAGGACGTTGTCTTGGGTTTGGGGGCATAGACAGACTTGACTTTATTTTGTGTCTTTTATTCTTTTCAAAACAAAATGTCCTGGAGCACTGTGACAAAGCATTATTTTCTGAGGTCTCTAAGTCCTACTCAGTGCTATGGTTCACATGGTAGCCCATCAGCATCAATCAAAGTAAAGGGCTTGCAGTAATCTTAAAGTCAAGCCCAAATAAAAGATACCTTATCCTGGCACTCCGTGGTGAATGTATAGGTCACCTCCTTCACCAGCAGACAGCCTGGGTGAGGGGATGGATTCAGCCATGCAGGAGATGAATATGAATGTGTTTGTGGGGTTTTTTTACCAAAATTTATGTTCATAGTATTCCACCTTACTGATAGAGGGGATCAGGAATTCACTGGAAAGGGGATTTCATGGAATTGTTTTGCTTTACTCCTCTTGTGAGTCACACATCAGGAATATTAATGTCTTGAAAATGCTGTTCTTTAAATGCTTGTGTAACCAAAAGAAATCATAACTTGGTACCTACTGTTCATGCACCCAAGTAGTCAAAAAAGTTAATATATATATTCTTGGTGTATTTGTTTTCAAATTTGGACTTTTGGAAGGGGACAGACTGCAAGCTTGCCAAATATGTCTTCCAGATACAGATTGAGAGCCTCCATGGATGCTTTAATCACTTCATATACAGAGTGACCAAATATAACATGTTGTTTTTCCTCTGTGTTCTTTGCCAGGCATAGTCCAATCAGACTGAAGAGTATAACAAAAAACATCAGTGAGTCTCTAACGCATCATTTCAACCACATCTGACACTTGTAATTTTTAGCAAACAGATCCAGCTATACCAGTGGAAGGTTTGGCTACAGATCATGGTGCCACATAGACTTGCACACACTCAGCATAGGTGTGTGTGAAACTTAAATGCATTGCATGTTCTGTCCAACCTTTTCTAGGAAAAATAAATACGTAAAGTTAACTTTATGGGAGAAGATTGAGAGAGATCTCTAGGAAGGGAATAGACCTACCACATTTCTAGTGAAATCTGTGGTATAACTTTTACAGAAGTAACAACCTCAGTGTAGAGCTTCCTTCAGTTATTTTTGTGTACCTTGATCATGATGAAGAGAGACGAAAAGTCATGAGAATGGGAAATATTTAATGCATGTCCACTCACTACTCTGCTGAGGGTCACAGATAAGATACTGCTAATTTGTACCTGCCTTTGTAGAACCCTTTTTATCTGTGTTCATAAAGTACCTACAACAGTGCTTCCTTGTAATGGAGTGGTTCCTCTTCATAAAAAAGAGCCTGACAGGACAAGGCAATTCTGGGAAAACAGAGACAGCCCAGTGATGAAAGTTTCAGGCTGGACAGGAGGAAATATTTCTCTTGAATACCTGCCATGGATGGAAATATATTAATAAAACAAGATGATAATAGTGAAGATGAATTCTACAAAACATTCTTAGTTGATGCAAAATGCTTCTAGTCAAGGTGTGAGAGCAAACTGCCAAAATATCAGAAAAATTGTAATTATTTTAATCAGGAAAACATTGCCACGTGGATAAGATCCAAAGTGAACTTATGCTTGTGTATGTATATGAAATCAATCATACCATTTTACCTATTTTATACGTACATTACTTAATGCTTCTGCAGTATTTTGGTAATATGCAACAAAATGGTGGGTTCACAGAGCAGAGTTTTTTAAGGTAATCTGTGAGTTTAAACATATTTATAGTAGTAAAACTCCAAACATAGCCTACAAGCATGCAAAAATAAGAGTGAGGAACTTAATGCATGAAGGTTATTTTTTCTTGCAGTATCTAAACTAAGCTTGCAATGCCTACATATGCTTGGAAAGAAAGAGATGCCATTAGAAAAGAGAGAAGAAACATTAAAGAAAAATAGCTAGCCAAGGAAGAGTTCAGACCACAAATAATTTCATTATTAAGCCTCAAAATATTTGTACCTTAAGTATTATTTCATTACAGTGAAAGTTTCATCATCAAGAGACCAAGGGGGCACTTTGATGGCATTCTGCTGCTGAAAGAGAAATCTGGTACAATTTAACTTCAGAGTTTGTTCTTAGTTTTTTCTAAGAGATTAGTCAGAAACACTCCTATTACAGTCTTTGGGGAATTTTAGCAGAGTAGAACCAAAGACCTGCTTTAAGCAATTCACTAACTTCAGAAGAGCTCAGCAGATAACAAGGACTCAGGGGTTAGACCTTTGCCCTGTAAGGAAAGGAAGAATATTTGAGACCAACTTGCCTGCTTAGCAAAAATGTGCCTGGGACACTTCCTTGTCAGGGAAGGAAAGGAGAGTGTGACCTCTGCCCATATACTAATTAATGTTTTGTGTTTCCTTAAATTATACTTCAATTTTGTTAAAAATATGTATATTTATAATATTTATTACAATGTAACATTTATATATGAATACTTGCCTCACAGTCCTTTCTCACCCTTCAACTCCCACATCTCTACTTCAGGAGTAAATGTATTTTTTAATCACTGTGAGCATAAGATTTGACTCCTAGATACAAAGAGAATTTAATTTTCTATCTCTCAACAAAATTGTGAGCAGTAAACCTTGTTCTGTCTTTGAAGAAAACATTGTGCAGTTTATTTTTGTCTTATGTATTTGTAAGAAAGTTGTGCATCTATAAGAAAATAGGAGAGTAACTGAAAAAGAAACTTGTTTCCACTGGGAGCTAGTTAATTTACAAAAACATTGATGTATTAATGAGGGTTTTTTTTTTGTTTTTCTTTAATTGTGACTTCTGAATTTACAAGGAAAATGTGTGGTGATTTTTGGTTTGTTTTCTTTGGGGGGGGTTTGATTGGGTTCTTTGTTGGTTTTGTCGTTGTCTGTTGTTTTTTTTTCTTGAGGGGGGTGTTGTGTGATAGCTGCTCTTTTTTTTGTTACTGTTCTTCTTCCAGAGATGGTAATTCAATTCACACACCAGAATGGAATGGAATGGAATGGAATGGAATGGAATGGAATGGAATGGAATGGAATGGAATGGAGAATAGAATAGAATAGAATAGAATAGAATAGAATAGAATAGAATAGAATAGAATAGAATATTTCAGTTGGAAGGGGCTTACAAGGATGATCTAGTCCAACTGCCTGACCCCTTCAGGGCATCATTGTGACTAAGTTAAAGTGCATTTTTAAGGGCATTGTCTAAATGTTTCTTGAACACTGATGGACACAAGGCATCAACCATTTTTCTAGGAAGACTTTTCCAGTCATTCAGGGGCTTTGAAATTGCGTATTCCAATTTCTTCATCTGTATTCTTTAATTTTGTCTTAAACTGAAGAAATCATGGAAATTTACAACAGGAAAAAGGAAACTGTAACAAAAAACCATCTTTGAAGATCCCATGAGAGACATATATCACCTGTATATCACGACAAAACACTCAGTAGGTTCTCCCTGATAGAGTGCCACTCTGATGTCACAATTTTAAAGACCCAAGAATAGCCCAAAAAATAAGAAACAGCCTCTCTACATTATGTCCTCAGGTGTTTGTTCAATAGCAAAGGCTTTCAGTGGATTAAACAGAAGAAAAAGAAGGTTTGTTTCCTTGATTGGATAAAGGAAGATGTGGAAAGGGAAGAGGCAGAGCCCTCTGAGGAAAGTTGCTGTGCCATGAACCTTCCTGTTGCTGATCCAGGCTGGAAGAACCCCTGCTCCAGCCTATACATGAATTATTAGAGTCTTACACACCAGTGTAACCTCAAATGCCCCAAACTCTAAGAGCATTGCAAAGTGTAAGTTAAGGAAACTGCAGGGGGGTGTTTCTGGTTTTTTACCAAAGTTTAGGAAAGTTGCTGTAGAATTGCAAAGTACAGAAGGCAATAAGGTGGAATAAAACCATTTTTCCCACATTTTTATCCACTCCTGGCTCAAGAGAGAAATAAGACTACTGAGCATCTGCCATCAGAGAGAATTTCTCCATTAAACATCCCTGGCAAACTCACTGTCCTGGTGGTTATGTCTCTAGGAATATATCCAGAAGAAAAATGGCCTTGTGAACGCGTCCTGTGAAACCAAATGTCACAGTGAAACCTTGGATCAGTACATTTTTCAGGTAACACTGGACTCATTGTTACTAGCTAAGGAAATCTGACTGTCTGCAAGCCTGCTAGGGTCTATGCTGCTGTTCTTTGCAGGGATCATGCTGACATCCCTCCCACAGTTTGCTTAGAAAGCAGATGAAATCTTTGTCACAAACCACAACACCTGCCATAACTCCCTATCTAAAAATAAAATCTGAACCTTGTAGCTCATCTTTTTCTTCTCTCTTTTGTTTTATACATCAGGGGATGACATCAGTAGTTCAGACTATTTGACTGTTTTACTGGAGCTTGCCAAGAATCTGGCTTCTCGCACCTTTTCTAAAAAGAAATAACACTCAGAGATTCTGGTGAAATAAACAGGCTGGAGTCTCAGGCACACAGCACTGCACCTTACATAGTGGCAGGGAGAAGAAAGGAGAGGATAAATAGGCAGGAAAGGCTTTTGGGAATAATAAGGAGTGAGATGGATAACTGATCTCATAGAGATCCAGACGAAGAAATCATGTTTGTTGCATGAAAGAGAAAAATAACTATTATTTTATTCAAAATGGTAAATTCCTGTGTTTTACTGTACATTTCTGCTCTCTCCAAATGTGACATCTTGGTGTAATAACAAGCAGGAATCCAAAATTAATAGAGTAAGAATGTATTTTCATATCTATCCACCATGACAAATTAACAGACTTACAAACAACTAAAAAAAAAAAAAAAGAAAACAAGAAAAGAAAAGCTTAACTATAGAAGGTCTTCTCCATCTGTACAGTACAGACATCAGATTCTGATTAACTGTGATGCAGAACTAATCTTTTCAATTAATGCAAATGAGCTGCACTTTTATGTAGACTGTTACCAGAGGGCATTCAATGATATTTTTATTCACTACATTTGACCTTAAAAATGTTTTGTAGTCATCAAGGATACAATTTTTCACACAGTGGGGATGTAGGAACAGCTAATTAAGTGGTGTTTAATGACATTTGTTCCTTAAAGGAGGGCTGATTAAATGTAGCATGTAATTTTTTACCAAATCAAGCAATTCAGCCAATTTCCACATGTGCTTAATAAGCTAGGCCTTAATAATTACACATCTTGCATAGATGCACCAGTCACAAAGATTTGTGGGCTGCTAAATGTAATGTCACTTATTTGCAAGCCTTAGTTGGTTAGAATGCAGAATTCTGATTTCTTTTTCCAGCTGTATTAGTTTTTGAGAATAAAGGAAATTTTGTCAGTTTTAGCAAGTGGAATACATCCTATATTCATTCACTTGTGAGCTGTTACTGCAAAGAAACCGAGAAAGAATTTCTCAAATGCAGAGTTTTCTGAGATCTTACTTTGGCAATTTTAAACCACCCATTGGAAGCAAAAACACAGCTTGCCTTGGCTTTGAGCTCTGACCAGCATGGCTGGTTTTGAAAACCCTGGTTTTGAAAATCAAAATGTCAAATAATCAATGTTGTCTGCATGTCAGCACAGCCAGCATGGTCTGAGAGAAACTCAAGAAAGTAACAAGGGTGAGTGAGCGGGTGAGTAAGCTCAAACACCAGGAAAGCTGGAAGAGATGGAACAGGCAGTTTTTTTCTCATTGAAAATCAAGCACATTTTTTTCACCATATTTAGGAGAGTTGAATAATTGCATTTCACCAGGAACTTCTGACCTCACTTCTTTACTGTATTACACATACGAGGATGTGTATTGTCTTGATGCCTTATGGCTAGGTGCTTCCTGGGAGGTCAGTGCTACAACCACAGCACTGCACTCCAATATCCTGCCTGTTTCTCCAGAGGGACACTGGTATCCTGCAGTTAGGATATGCTGTGGAGGTGTCATGCATATGTTAGGATTCCCAAACAGCACCAACATTTCTGTTTGGGTAGCAGAGTTACACCCAACAAGGCTAATGTGAGATGACTTGAGCCCTCTGGCACATGTGCAGCCCCACCTTGAGTACTCTGTGTAGCTTTGGGCACCTCGACATGAGAAGGACATGAAACTGTAAGAGTGTGTCCAGAGGAGGGCAAACAATATGGGGAAAGGCCTCAAGGGGAAGAATTGAGAGGAGAGGAGAGGAGAGGAGAGGAGAGGAGAAGAGAAGAGAAGAGAAGAGAAGAGAAGAGAAGAGAAGAGAAGAGAAGAGAAGAGAAGAGAAGAGAAGAGAAGAGAAGAGAAGAGAAGAGAAGCTGAGGAGTGCCCTCACTACAGTCTGCATCTTCCCCATGGGAGGCAGTGGAATGGGGAGTGCTGATCTCCTCTCTCTGGTAACCAGAGATAAGATATGAGGAAATGGGATGAAGCTGCATCAGGGGAAGTTCAGACAGACATTGGGAAAGGTGAGACAGTGGTCAGTCACTGGATCCCCAAGGAACTGGTCAGGGCACCAAGCCTGTAGGAGTTCAAGGAGTGCCTGGACAACACTTTTAGTCATATGGGGGGTTTATAGGTAGCCTTGTAAGGAGCAGGGAGTTGTACCCAGTAACCCTTGTGGATCCCTTCCAACTCAAGATATGATTGATAATTCTGTGATCTTCCCCTCCATACTGTAGTGACTAAAGTTCAATTGATGTAGGTGAAACACCTAAATATGAAATTTTACTGGCTGAAAACCTTATCCAATGTCAGAAAATACTTCACTGATTCTCAAGAGTTACAAATACACACCCTTTGTATAGAAGCAATACAAAACATTCCTCTACAACAAAAAAGTCAGGATTCAAAGAGATATGACTCAATTGTATGGCAATGAGTATCCAATTTTTCAAATGAAAAGTATCTGCAATCCTCCTACAGCATGATAGTTGCAGGTCAGGGATAATGATACATAAATAAAATACTTAGCATGTTCATAATCAAAATGTTACTGCTTTACAAAAACGTTAATTTTACTGTTATAATTACAAGCACTCTAATTACACTCTAACAGCCATCAGGGGTCATCTCCCAGTTTCATCCACCATCCGGCAGTGGCACTTCTGCCAACTGCAGGAACGTATATGCGTGTGTGTTTGCAAAAATAATGATAGTTTTCACCTACTTTCAATGCTCTTTCTAAATTGTTATGGGCCTCCAATGGTCTGAGGAGCTCCAGTGAGTGGCACATATTCAGGAGAATCACAACAGGAACCTGGCTGTATTACATACACAGCCTTAGCTCTCATTTTAGCTCTTTGTAGTGATGATAAATGTACATTAAGCATTATAATCTTGTAAAAATAAACTGTTAAGGTCAAAACAGTATTTATCAAAGATTGATCTACATGATGACCATTTTGAGATGATATAGCATCCCTGGCCTTCCCTATTCGTTGGGAAGGATGGTCTGTGTTAGTGTTCCTTGTGTTTGGTGAGAGCCAATAGTCACATTAAAACAAAATTCCTACTTGTCTGTAGCAGTTCTGGCACTGTATTATCAGACCCTGATGCCTTGCCATACTTTAACACGTGCACTACAGTCCAAATATGAACTGTGAAAGCACAAAGGAGTATTTCTTATTAGAAGTTTCAGTCTGTATTAAAAAAAAATTCTTAAGGCAAACAATTAAGGAGCATGCTTTAAGATCTCTGTAATGAAAGATATCAAACAACAATCATTAATTCCAAGTAATATTTGCATTTCAAATCTTTTCAGGACAATGAAACTCACCTTGGACCACAGATTCTCAGCAGCCAATTAAAGATGATGTAAATTGACTCCACTGTCAGTATTTTCTGACTTAGCTGCCTAAAGTCAATCCCAGAGGTGTTCTTTTTTTTTCACTTTTCTTATTCAGTATTCCAAGTTTAAATCAATCCAGCACTAACTTTCTTCATTCTTCCTCTTGAGAGATTCAGATTTTCAGCCTCATTTTTTTTCCTGTGAGCACATTCTCACCAATCTTTTTTTCTGAAATGTCAAGGGCAGAGAACCCAGTATCTGTAAAAACTGTCAGTGACTTGAACTCATTTCTGCTTCATCATTGCAATGTCCCACCTTTAAGGGGAAGGGAGCACCCAAGATTCATAGATTCCTTGTACTCAAAAGGAGCAACAAAAGTCAGAGGGTTTACAATAACTCACAAATTTTATTAATAAATTACACTCTTGGTATGGAAATTGGTAAAAGTTATATAAGCACACAGCAGTGGATTATGGATAGAGGTGAAAAATGATGAAAAAGTAATGAAAGAATGAAAAGAAAGGAAGGAAGGAAGG
>VXBC01010159.1:0-11451 GCA_013399945.1 Ploceus nigricollis
TTTTCTCTGCTGTGTACATCAAGTCTACCAAACATTCAAGTCAGTTGGCCATCTACCCACTTCTCTCTTACAGGCATCTTTGCAGATCATTGGATCAAAGCAGCCAATTCTGTTTGTGCAAGAAGCAGACCACAGAGTTTAATGAAAGAGTGAATGCTGTGCTACTGCCTGGCACATACCAATACTGGCCTCACACCCTCACACAAAAAACAAACAAAAAAAATGCACCCACCGAGCTCTCTATGAAGTATCATTACTTAATACTCATGGGAGGGCAGATGCCCTAGCAAGAATACTCATATACATTCCATTTAGAACAAAATGTTTATTTGCTATACCTAGGCTTGTTAAAGACTGAAACACCCTGTCCTTGCCTGTTGAAAGATTCAAGCCAGTTCCCATCCTGAGCTAGGGTTCTCTCCTCCCAGTAGGGGCACTTGTGCTCTAGGAACCCAGGCTCCTTACATATGACCAGAATAAAGCATAGGCTTTGCCTTCCATCACCTGTAATGACAAGGACCAACTACAATTTGACCCAGACAAATTCTGGTATAACTTTGCATTTGAGGACCATATGTTGTTTCCTTTAAAGAGAAAGTTTACCTAACATGGAGATCCTCACTGCATATTCCTCAAAGAGCCAAGCCTTAAAGAACATCTTTCAAATTAGGCTATGCAAGTTATTTTCATCACAGTATGCCTATATACTAGTTCTTGGGAGGGGAAGATACTGCAGCACAGAAAGCTGAACTCACTGCCCTTTTAAGAACTGCTTTGCACCCCTTGCTTCAGCACAAGAGGTATTCCAGCTATTCTGGTCTTCCCAATAACAACTTGAATTTCTAGTCACTGTCACCCGGATTATCCAGGGCTACTGCAGAGTAGCATTTTATTAAAAAACTAAACAAAATATTAAGTTAAACTCAACACAGAAGCAGCAAAACACCACTGACTGCACCTTTACCCTGCAACAACCTGGTCTGGTCTTGCCTTAGGAGAAATACAGTATGTTGCAGCACACTTCACTATTATTTCTTAAGGATGAAGTGGGATGCTGAGGCCTCTTACTGAACTTCATCTGGAATCTTTCTTTCAGCAGGAATTTTTTAAACCTTTCTTGCTCACAGTTACTGCCCAAAGGGAATAAATAGGCCATGCAGAAACTGCTTTGAAAAGCAATGCTTGTTTGCAGATAGTGTGTTCATAGTGCATTCTTGCTACAGCTTCATTTTATTCTCTCCTCACAAGTCTGTCCATGGCACCACTTGGGGTAGTGGTTTCCCATTTACCTTTGAACAGTTCAAACACGCAGCTGCACTCTTAGTCAGCCAGAGCTACATGGAAAATATTTTCCATGTTCTTCTCATTGCATAATCACAACTCAGAACTTATATCCAGGAAGAACCTTGATGGCTCACTCTCAAGTAAAGGGTGTGGTCACTTCTTGGACTAGAAAAATCTTGTTTCAAATTGGAACATATACATTAAGCTGTTCAAGGCACCCAGTCCTCCAGAGCCATCAAGAAATTCATGCATGCTTGTGAAGTGAGTGTAAGGCTGAGTCATGGGTGAGTTTCCTACCAAAAAGACAAGAGACTCACTCATTCCACATTGTCTGCATACGCAGCAGGAAGTCTAGCTTTTCCATGAGTGATACTCAATGAGCAGCACAGCTCACTAAGCTGTACACACTGCTAGCTACAGCCCTGCTCCCTTCTTCACTGAGTTCTTATACAGGACAACATCCAAGCCAGCAAGGAAGCCATTTTGATACAGTGGAAAAAACTCTGTTCCCCTTGGTTCCAGTGCCAAGAGTAGGTGAATGGCAGGTATATAAAGGCTGGCAAGTCAGCATTCATCTAGACAGCCTGATTCAAAATTGAAGGACCACAGAGTCAGTTTACTGTCCAACACAGTGTCAAATGCATTCTGAGAGTGCAACAGTGCAATCAAATGAAAATTACAAGAGTATATAAATCTAAAATTCTCTTGACCATAAGACAAGTTTTACTTCTTCAGTCATTTGTTCCAGACTATTGCCTAGGAACAAAGCAGCCCAACTCAGACTAAACGCACTTTTTTACTAATAGAACAAGAAGGTACACATACAAATGGCAAGGCAAATTGAAAAGGCAAAAAGACAGCAAGTCCAAGTCCTACTTTGCACTTCCATGGTAGGATTGGTATTATGCTCTGGAAGGACAAGTCTTAGCTTTGAAGTCAAAAATACAGCTTGAAACATTTAAAAAATCTTTTAACTAAAAAGATGTAATGAAAGAAAGAACTATCCCACCCAGTGACTACCCTCTTTTCTCCAACTCCTCTTTTGGTATTTGTAAACTAGATTATAGCCTAGTGACTACCATCTGAGTAGGGTGGCAGCAGACTCCTCCTAAAGCAACTGTCATGGATCCCAAGCCAACAATAGATGAGGTTGCCTTTGAGAAGTCTTTGTATACAGACAGTACTCTTTTAACACAGCAAAACCTGACACACACCTGACATTATTAAATTCTTAAGATTTTTGTTAAACACACAGCAATATCCACAAGTGAAGAGTTTATACTTTATTTTACTCATATACATGGACCAAGAAGATAGTTTGCACCATTTAATCTAGCTAGCTTGTTTATTTTTTTTTTTAAGTAGAAAAGTTGCAGGCTGTAATTTAGCCAAAGCAGTCATGCTTCAATGTCTTCATGGCTGGAGATTAGACTAGACTTTTAATGGTCTCTTCCAGCTTCTCTTTATTGGCCCCAGAGAACTCCTGCACCTGTAAAGAGAGATTGATTTTTAGAACTCCTGCATTCAATGCTTCTTAACATTAGCTGCAGTCACATACACACCTATTCAACTCTGCTAAAAAGTAAAATTTTCCCCACCCTCAAAACACATAGTATTTTGCAGATGTTCATACATTTATTTCTCACTCAATTCAACTCATGCAAAAGTTGAGACAGAAGACTAGCAAACTTCACTTCCAGACTACCATTAATCCTGGATCAATATTATGTAAGACTCAAAAAAAGGCCTGAAGAAACTCTGAATGTCTCCACATATCAGAGGCAGCTCAAAGTCATCTTGAGTTGCTCAGGACCCTACCAATCAAATTCTGGAAGGACTGTTCCAAATTACCTACCCCTGTGCCTGGCTTCTACTGCAAGAACTGTTCTTCTTGCAACTTACAGGGCAGAAAGACAGAGGCAACATTCATCTGCTGTCTCAAAAACAGCAGCTCTGTCCTCCTGTATCTACAGGGGTGCAAGGCAGAGAGCAGACGACATTACAGGCCATGAAACTGCTTGCTTGATACAAAAAGCCACACACTGACTGTCACACTGTAATCACAATTCTTCCAATGACATCATGAAGTTGCAGAAGTTCACCCTAACAGAACTGTCAAAGGTTCATACTGACACCATACTGAACTGAAAGTCGCCCTATATGTGACACTCAACTACCCGAGGTGCAATTCCATTGCCTTCAGTCACGAAACTTACACCCAAGCACTGTTTTCCTTTAGAAAAGCCTACCTTCAGCTTGCTTAGCAAACTAAAAGCCTAAGACAACACATTCAGCTCAGCAAGTTCAGGCAGAGAGCTACTCAAACTACCCTGCACAGGCAGCCCACTGTGCTGTCAGAGCACAATCTGCATCCCATCTCATCGATCTCTTGGCAGAGCAGACAAGAGGTCTGCACAGTCCTTAAGCAGGGACAGGACCTTCACTTCAAAGGTTATACAGCCTCTCTGTGAAATAAACTAAACAGCTGTTTGTTGTATATAACTTCAACCAGGTTAGAGACTTCTGTTTGGGCAGGATTCCATAGGCACCTATAGTCATGTCTCTGTTTCAACACAAGCTGCATGCAGATAACAAACACTGACCAAGTAAAAGGCAGGGTGCTAGACAGATAGACCAGCAGTCTTAACACAGACATTTCACCCCACTGTCTCTCATGAAACTGTCTGTAAGATTGACCTGTAACTAACTCAGTTCACTACCTGCGAACAACACAGTTTGCATCACCAGTTAACTGCTGGTTACATTTGCTGTGGTACTAAGATGAACTTGCTTGCTCTCAGGAGTGTCTTAATGCTAGTGGTACCATAGAGACACAATCAAGAGAAAGAAGACTAAGTAGTCCAACACTCTCAATCTTATTTCAAGTGTTTAGCTTGCCTGCTCCAGTTCCAAAAAGGTAGAGCCTACCTTCTTTCCATTCTTGTAGAACTGGAACGTTGGCATGCACTTCACATCACAGTGTGAAGCAACATCCTGGAAGAAATAAAAAACCATCTTCAACTGGGCATTCTTAAGGATGTTAAATTTAGAACCCACTCTAGCTGACTTCTGTTTAGGTGACAGGGTAAAGCCATTACTATTGCTCAAGATAAAGCAAAAGAACTTCTGCTAGTTCATCACTAGAAAAACCAGTGCAGTGTTAACATCTCCCTGAAGTGAGCCTTAAAGATCTCTTCTTCAACACTTAATTCATGCAATAGCAAAAACCTTAACCTGTACTCTGTGTTTGGAAAAAAACAAAAAGACTTCTGCATCAAAACAGATGTCTGCTTGTAAGACTCAAGAGCCCTATGGCAACTCTTTGGCTTCCATGTGATATTTTTCAAGTACCTATTTGACAATGTTGAAACTGCAATACAGCAGACATTTTATTGCACTTAATTCAAGACCTAATTTCATTTTTAATGAAAGAGGAAACAGTGCCAAGAGCAGTGGAGGGACCAGACAGATCAGTAGGTTGTGAACCATTAGGTTTAAGGAAGATTGCATCAAAGCAGCTTAAGACCTTAAACTAACACTCCCTCCCAAAGTAAAGGGTCATTGCTTCCAAGTTATCCAACACATGCCACAGGACTTCAAGAGTGCTGATAACCAAGGCAGTTTGTTCTGTTCAGGTGTTACCTGCAAAAAAAAAATCATTCTTTCCAACTAAATCCCTGTGTTTCAATTTTAAGTAAATTCTTGTTTTGTTTCAGATTTTGATTCAAAATGTGTGAAGACATTTTGAATTCTTGTCTGTCACTTCTGTGAAGTCCTTAGCTGTCCTCCCTCAGCACCACCCCGGACCTTACCTGGGCATCATCCACATCGATTTCTATGAACACCACATCAACATATTTCTCAGACAAACTCTAGAAAGAAATAAAAAGAACTATGCAGTTACAGTGTTCCAGGAAAGCCTCCTGAAAAGATGCATTCATATAAATTGAAAGGCTGGTGCTGCTTAAACTACTAGTGAAACATGCTTTGTTATCTTAAAGCAGCTATTTTACTACCAGAGCAAAAATTTTCTGTTCTGCTGAAGACTGTTTCCAGAGGAGTCTGTGGAAACATGTTTTCCCTATATAGAGTCAAATATCCTAAGACATAGGTGGAAGGCCTTCTCTTGCAGCCTTCAGCTGATCACCAGGTACAGCTTCTCATACCTTATCAGGACATAACACAGCCACCTAAACACAGCTGGAGAAGTTACATTAACGGTGTACAGAAGATTGCAATGCAACTGGCAGGTCTCTATGTACCTAAAATGCATGTAAGCACCAGGACAAAAGCTAAACCTCATATTAGTTCCCAGCTATATCAATGGTCAGTCTATTTCACTTGGTAGTCTTAAAAATAGATACTTCTGCAACTTCTCACTTTTCCAGACAATGCTGGCAATCACATAAGGCAAAAGGAACTTTCCTCCATGTTACTGTCAAGCAACACAAACATTTATATACAATTTAATGCAGAAATAAACCCAGAAAAACTACTTACATGAAAATAGGGCTTCATCATTTTGCATGGTCCACACCATGTGGCAGAGAAATCAACTACTACAAGCTTCTCAGCAGCACATTTCAGTTCTTCCTCAAATTCAACCTAAAAAAAAAAAAAAAAATTGAACATGTTGATGATTTCCCCCTCCTTTCCTAAAGGATATAAGACTAATCCCAATGCTGGCTTGCTGTCAGACCTAACACTAACAGACTAATCATTACAGCAAGTCTTAAACACTTAACTGGGTTATTTGTACCATCATGTAAATGCTCCAGTATGAATTGTTTCCATTGGTGCTAGCAGCAGTCAATGTCTTATGTCTCACCAATTAGAAAACAACCAGAATGCTCAGTCACACTCACTGAATTGTGGAAACAAGCTAGAAATTCTCTAGTTATGATGCTCAACTCTGACAGCTCTATGTTATCCCCAAAATATGCTCCTTAGAGTTTTTTATAATCCATATTCTCATTTCTGTCTTGGCAGCTAGACTTTCGTCTTCGTCTGGGACAGACTTTCCTCTGCAGAATTTGGAAAGGACAGACAAAAACCTTTGTAGAGTCATCCACTCTGGTGACTTTTCCAATCAATAGCTAACATTAAAATGATATTGTGTGTTTTACTCTAAAGAATATTTTTGAAAGCAACCTCACAGGACAGTTATTTTGCCAAGCGAACCCACATTTGACATCATTAGCCAAACCAATGCTACACATACAGACTACACAAATAAACACCCAATACTTATTCTGAGTCTTCAAGTATGTGTTGCACTTAGTCATATGAATCATCTCTGGACAATATTTCTTGGAACTAAACATCTTACCTGCCATTACTCATTTTTGCTAGTCAAAAAGTGAATGCTTTAACAGAACTGAAAGACATTAAAAGCAATAAATACTGGCATGCTAGCAAAAGGCAAACAAATGTCTCAGGCAGAAGCAGAAAGTGCTGATCACCTACCTTCTGATACTGTCTTTGTCAAAGAAAGTACAAGCCACTTCAATAATTTTCAACTTTGCTGTCTTGGCAATCATGCTTCAAGAGAGCTGTTAGTATAAACTTCAAAAGATAGCTGCTTTAGTCCCCCCCAACTTAATGGAGCAAAGGACTGGAGTCCTGTCAGCAACAGCTGACTGAAAGCAGTACGGTTACTGCCAGATGTGCACAGGGGTTGGTTTTGCAGTGCAGTGGTTAACTAATTCATACCTGCTTCTGCAATCAGCCACAATAAATTGTGACTCTACTCTAGTAAGCTAAACAATGTCATGCAGTTGAGGAGCCAAAGTCAAACTGGACATGAATATATTTAACAAGCAAGCAGAGATCCTGCATGAGCATTCTTATGTATGCATAATCCTATAAGAAAGTCTTCACAGCTTCCTGTAACTTCAAATACACTCAGCATTACATCTCCCTGTTAACAGACTTTTTCCCTCCCCATGTAGCTCTCTTCAGAGGCACAGCATCCATGTTGGTTTTTCTATCCTTGCATCTTGGACAGTCACAGTCTACTCTGCTACAAGACCAGTAGTAACACTCCACACCACCTACTCTCATTCTGAAAGAGATAGGAACAGTTAAGTTTTCCTGTCTCCCTAGGTTCCCCTATTCCTTTACTGACATAGTATGCATTCCTGTGCCCATTCCCACCAACAATGTTTAATGTCCCTGTACACAGCAATCCACACTCGCTGCTCCCTCCCAGTACTTATATCATAAGTTCCTCAGTCAAGCCTCACTCCTTTCGGCCTTGAAATCCTGCTACTGATTTTTGGTATAGCTTCTCAGACCTCTGCACTGTAACATCACTACTCTATTGAATCCACCTCCCACAGCTGCCAGTTAGACCATCCTTTTTTAACCCCTAAGTCTCCTGTCCAGCTGCATGAAATTACTGTATTCTGTAAAAGGAAGCCCAGCCTTGGAACGCATTGATCATATGGCCACACACCTGAGGTTTGCTATTGCACAGAACAAAGGGAAAGTGGGACAGCACCATAATTACAGCTGGTCACGCATACCATTCACCACTGGTGACCTGGTCCTGACTGTAAATCAGTTGTTACCCTGCAAATCATCTCTACTATCAGCCAAAATTGCTGCAGGACAGTGAAAAGAGATGCTAGGTCCAAAGATGTTACCCCTTCAAGTTAAAAAATATCAACTAGTGAGAAGTTCTGGAAGTTTTTCTAGTGAGCTTAATTTCCCTGGAGGAAGGAAGACAGTAGCAGGAGCAAAACAAAAAACAAGCTGCCTGACCTGTCCAACTGACTTCACTAGTTGTCTTTCATGTTAACTGTAAAGTGACAAGATTTTTTATGAAAAACTAAATAATCTCTGTTACCAGAAGGGGAACCTCCCATCACAAGACTATTCATCATGTTTTGAAAAGATCTTACAGCTTTGCTAAACAGCATTTTCTCCAAGTAGCAGCTCACTGAGGGAAACCTCAGCTAGCATGATGGTCAATATTGGTTTGTTCCTTGTGGTGGTGTTTTTTTTTGTTGTTGTTTGTTGTTTGGTTGGTTTTTTTTCTTAAATATTTAACTACAACCTCTCTGAGCACACACAAGACCTCATTTTACTTGTATTGTTGTCCAGCAGAAAAGGGCATGCTACCTTCAACAAACACATAGGTAGCAGGCATCTGTTCCCTAGGGCCAAGTAAGAAGCTCTAATAATGAAGCCTCTAGTGCCTCAGAGGTTCCCAGCACCAGGTACTGCTTCAAAAAGGAGGCTGCTGGCCTCCTTCAGATGGTGCTGAAAGGAGTCTGCTGCCCTCAGCAGCAGATAATACAGGTCCACACTATCTGGCATATTTGATTAAAGCGTGGTTGTAAACATTATTTTCAACACATATCAAATCACCCTTGAACTTGCCCAGTCATCGGCTGAGTGCCAATGGTTGCTATGTAATTTAGTGAGTTTTTTTAAAATACAGAAGCTAGCATAAACAAAGCAAAGGTTCAACTGCCTGAACTCCCTAGCACATGCCACTTCTAAAATTATCTCTTATAGCAAAAGCTGCAGTTTTTCAGCATTTTCTTTAACTTAAATAACAAGAGAGGCAGCTAAAATGAAGAGGAAAGCTTTGGCGGCTTTTTAAGTTTATACACTCCATTAGCTTTGCCTATAAAAGGCAGTATGTCCCATAGTCAAACCTTCTTACAAGTTACACTAGTCACTCATCTCAAGGCCACTAAAAAATAACCAATACAGCTCCTTCTGTGCTATAGCAGGTACTACAGAATGATCACTGAAGCACCCTGAAAGCAGATATTTTTCAGAAGCTAGTCTGTTTCTGTAGAGGTGTGCAGGGAAAAGGGCCACATCTACCTAGCTCTCACTCATAGAAGCTCTTGCAGACAGTGCAGGAATGGGTTTTCCCCTTTGTATCAGAGAAGAATACAAACCTGCTTTACTGAAAACCAGAATTAATCCAGAAATCCCAGCTGCACTGCGCATGAATACTCTGGGTGTCACTGAAGTTAAAATGCTGTTGTCAGCATGACTGCTGAGTTCACACTCTCCATGAATGCATAACCAAAGTTCGCTTTAACTACAGCAGACTATTAAACAACGCTCATAGCTAGGAGGATAGTGAAAGCCTAGCTAACTTAGAGCAGGCTCTTCCTCCAGAGCCAGGTTTGACTTGCCATGTTTAATCTCTTCCTGTATATAACAAAAACCTCCACCCTTACACCAAAACTTTGCCCCTTCTGTGCCACCACAAACAGAGAAGGGGGAAGAGATACAAAGCAGAACAACAATTCCAGGTCGCATTCACACACCATTCTCTCTCCAGGACCTGAATGGTAAGGCATTTCGTTCCTCTTAAGGAGCTTCGTGCTCCTTAAGCTCCGGTTTTTGAGCTGCGGTCACAAGTGTTAGTTTGTATATTTATGTATCAGATCGCAACACTTTTGTGGTCCGGTGGGAGAGGTCTTTCATTTATAAAGTGAACTGACTGTAGAAGAGCACAGCCTAGAAAACAAACTTGGAGGTGTGAGAGACTGGAAAGACTGAGGTCTCAAAACATTTTGAGGTGTAAATGTGTGGGGGAAGGGGCAGGTCAGGCCTTGCTCTGGTGAGGCAGTGCACACTCCCCATCCCTAGAGCCTGTATCCCAGACACAGTGTCCACCAATCATGGGCACGCTGGAGGCAAGGGGTATTTAAGGCCAAACATGCTGCTAGTATATGTCTTGACCCTACCCCCTCTTGGAATTTCTATCATCTGAACACTGCTAGGACCCAGCAGTTAGTAGCTATATGTGCCCCTTTTAATGTCTTTTCTATCTTTTTCTTCTTCTAATTCTCTCCTCTCAGAATTTTTGAGTGACTTGAAATCAAACAGGTTTAGAGTTTGCTAAGTTGAATGGGCTAAGTTAATGCTTTGAGAAGTGTTTTATGTCGACTGAATGTTACACTAAATTTTTGCCAAAGTTCTCTGATTTTCTGAAGTTGCCAGTAAAGTCTTTTCTGTTGTTTTGACCTCTTGGAAATATCTTGACAGTATTTCTCCCTCTGAGTATCTAACTCAGAGTAACTGAGCCCTGTTAAAGACCTGTTGACTGTAAGCCCTGTTAAAGACCCTGCTGAGTGACTTTTTGGAGCCTTACAGGATGCCCACACATCATCACTTGCAGACGCCTCAAAATGAGATCAAACTAACACTTGCACCAAATTTCAAGTTCAAAAAGGTGAGACTAGCCCAACAGGATTTTTCCTGAAATGAAGAGCTTGCTAAGTTTGCATGGAGAATATTTTTGAGACTTGGGTTCCTAAGTTACAGCTAACAAATACTCTATTGTTGTCTATCAACCACATCAGCTGCTGTGCACAAGACCACATACTATTTCATCACCAGCAGGGTATTCTCCATGTGTTGGTCTAGGCTTTATTACTATTTTGTATCTCAGAGCCACAGATGTGTTTGTATTTACAGAACCAGCCAAACAGTGATGTGCTGCATTAGGGTTGTGAATATGTCAGACAGCACCATAACAAGGGAAATACTTCTAATGCCAGCAACTCCTGCTGTTTAAGTATGGGGAATGGGCTCTAGCCGTTCCTTTCAAGTCAAGAATGGATGAACTCTTCCATGATGTCCTGCCCAGAAATGCAACAGATCTTAGGCCAAACTCTAAGAAAGCCACCTGGTCCCCTACACACTAGCAGTACCTAAGGCAAATCAGGACTGCTAAATTAAGGTACTGTATCACAAAATCAGTTAGGTTGGAAAAGACCCCCGAGATCATCGAGTCCAAGCTGTGACCCAACACCACACTGTCAACCACACCATGGCACTCAGTGCCACGTCCAGTTCTTCTTTAAACATCTGCGAGGACGGTGACTCAACCACTTCCCTGCGAAGCCCATTCCAACACCAAATCACCCTGTCTTTTAAGAAATTCCTCCTAATGTTCAACTTAAATCTCCCCTGACGCTTAAGACTGTGTCCTCTCCTCTCCTCCGGTCGCTGTAGTAGCCTGCTATCCGCTTGAGAAACGAAACCTTTTCCTTAAGACTTGAAAGTGCGATGAGCAACAACCCGTCATAACGCGAAATTGCATCACCTCCCTGCTCGTTCCGACGCCCCGAAGCCTCGGGTCGCGCAGTTATTTGTTCCCCCCCGCCCCCCGGTCTGGCCGAGCCCTCC
>VXBC01010159.1:13698-133724 GCA_013399945.1 Ploceus nigricollis
CTTCTTCCGTAAAAAAAAAAACAGTTTGCCTTGGATACAGGTACCAACCCATCCCAACAGGATGTGCCCTTATATGTTGCTTTACTTGTGGTGGAAACTGAGTAAATAAATTTTTATTTTGGAAGTTTATTGAGTGTGTGGCATACTACTGCAGCAGAACTAGTAAGCTCTTTTCTGGCCCTGTGGTTGCATCCCCTTTGCTCAAGTTTAATGGCACCACAGCAGGCTACCTGTGGTGCCATTAGACCTCCTGTCTATCTCTTTCCAGACCTGGTAAGTTTTGTCTGCCTGAAACACTTTGAATGCTATTCTCCCTGCTTCTTCCCCCACCTGTTAGATGCCATAAGCATCACTTTTTTTCATTGGTAGCATCACTAGAGGAGCCAGGATGCCTGTGGGTGAGAAGTGGCACCATGAAGGCTTGGTGGTTTCTGTTGGCTTTCATATTTTCTTCCAGCTTCCTCCCGCTGGTCCCTGCTGCCCTTGTGTCTGTGTGCCCTGTGGCTGACAGACACAGCTGGTACATGTGCCCTGTGCTGCTTTGGGGAGGTGTACGTGCTGCCAATGGCTCAAGAGAAAGCAGGAATTCCTCATCAGCCAAGGCAACTTGCTCTACAACCTGCTGCCTGGCAGGATAAAATAAGAAGGCCAGACTACTTTCAAAGTCCAACTCTTGAATGCCTCACCTCATCCAAGCATCGTGTGGCTCTTGCAGAAGCCAGTGAAAGCAAAGGCAGGGAACAACCTACCCAGATAATAAATTCTTAGAAACCAACCGCTTTCTAAAGGCAAATGTGGGTGGGTAAACCCTTTTTAAACTAGAAGGAGAGGTATGTCCCTTCTCAGGTGCCATATGTGGCCACTTGTCTCCTGCTGTGTTCACAGTCACTTGGCTTAACAGGCTTAGGCGTACAGCAGTTTGAAGTCCAAAATGTTGCTGTAGGATTGTTGTATGGATGCCTAAAATAACTGGACAGTAATACAATTTATGTGATCTGTGCTTGATTCTTAGACTGTAGTAATTACTATCATGACAGCACATAATACAAATGGCACAGAGGAATGTGTGTTCTCTAAATGGAGAAAAAAATGTACACCCCCAGAAAACACACCCAGTTTTCTTACTATTTTTGTATTTTTTTTAACTGTGGGATGTCTCATTGTTTAGCTCAACAATGCTGTAGCTGTCCCATATACACAGTCACTCATCCATAAGGGCCTCAGCTCCTCATGTGCCCTCACTCCCACCCACCCTCCTCACAACCACAAATGCAACATACTTCTTTCCCCCAGGCTGCTGGAAAGTGGATGTTAAAAATATGCAAGTTGACTGTGGAGAAGTTGAAAATCATGTGAATTTCATGCTTCAGCAGACTGCTGTACGATGTGTCATACCCAGGAGTCACTGGATAGAATGCTGGCCAATAGATGGCTCTTTGCAAATGTGAGCTGGCAGAGAACTGGGAAGCACTTAAATACATTCAGGAAGGTGTGTTTGCTTGCTTCTGAAAGTCAGAAAATGTGGCCTGAGGAGGGACAGAGTGGAAAGGCAATGGAACCTTCAAAAATCAGTCCCTAGATAGTTTCTCTTCCAGAAGGTCTGGAGACATAGACAAATGCCTGAGCCACCCATGCACTATAAGTGAGTATATATTTGCCACACTCCTTACATGTGTGGAAAACGTGGGAGAGGAATTCAGAAGGTCTAAATTTAGGTGCCCTCAAGAGCATTAATCAGTACCACTTAGGTGTAGGCCAGTAAAAAGGACTGTATTTTTGGAGAGCTCATGCTATGCCACAGTCATCACAAACATCCAGGTGGGAATTCAATTTACCTTGTGTTAGTTACCTTTAAAGCTCCCGTGATGGACGGCATCCTTTATTTTTTGGGCTTGCTTTGTGCTGATTTCTGTCACCTGTTAGGTGGGAGCAACATGGGCCAGCAGTAGGGAAGATCTTCACCCACAGCTGGAGGTGAACTCAGGGTGTGCTCAGGGTAGGGTTTGGGAGGCTGAGCAAATTACAGTTGCAGTTCTTTCTGAGCTCCTCGGAGAGGTGGGAAGCAAGGTTGGAAAGGTGGGCAGCAGTAATCCCTGACAGGATGACCAGTGAGGGAGGTTGTAAATCATGGTGTCCAGCTGGATTAATTAGCCAGAGCTGTGACACGCGGTCCCGGTGTGATGCCCCCCCAGCTCCACATGGCTTTCCAGATCTGTTTACCTCTCTGTAGTTTAAAGGCTTTGGAGCCATGAATCTCCTTTCCAGGGCTTGCTTTGTCTTTTCTTCTTTGTATGCCAGTGCATGTTGGTGGATGGAGGAAACGCCATGGAGTGGTGAGACCCAAGGTAGGCTGGAGGTCTGCAACTGGGCATCCTGAGTGTGGTGTTGCAAAGTGTTAACCAACAAAAAACCTGCTCTTGGCAGGCTTTGGACTCTGGCACACAATAGTCTCTCATGTTCCATTTCCTCATAGACGTGCAATGGAGAGTGAGGAAACATGAAAATAAGAGGGGAAAAAGAAGAGGAAGAACAAAGGAAATGGAAAAGGAAAAAAAGAGCAGGAAACTAGATCCAGCAGCTTGTGCTAACTTCTTCTAAGTTAACCTCTCCAAGCTCCCATGAGCATATCTAAGACAAACTTCTGTCTCCTAAAACCACTCTTAAGTTTCCTGACCACTCAAATGTGTCATTCAGTAAAAGGCACAGCTACAAGGATAATAAAACTACAGCCATGGCACAGATGGTCAGTCATGTCCAACATTAAGAAATGGTGCATCCATTTGCAGAAATGAGGAAGCTGCTAGAGGCAACAACTCCAGCCACAGCAGCATCAGATTTTACCGTAGGAAAGCCAGGTTATTTGCCAGTGTTTTACAATGGAAATTGAGAGTGTAACACCTGGCTGTGACACTGCAACACAGCAGCAACCTTTAATTGTACTTTCCCTTTTCTTCCAGCCTGCCCTTATGGAAGATTTTGCTGTTGTAACTGATGTATTAAAGGTGCAATAAATGTTTAATAATTGGGTAGGTGTGCTTGTGTTGTGCCAGCATAAGTCACAAAGGAAACATGCTTCTTTTTCTCTTGCAGACTGATGTACTGCAGATGTAATTGCTCAGAGTCTTTTGAATGCTTGGTGTAGCATGTCTGATTAAGAATGAGAGGAGAAGTTGAGTAAAATGTGAAAAAAAAAAAAAGGGGGAATAAATATCTTCGCCACAGTTCATCTCCCCTTACAATGGGGGGATGTTGGTTAACAAAGCCCTTCTGGGAATCAAGAAAACATCCATGTTACTTCCTTTACACTCATTTTTGCTTCATTTTTAGGAAGTTCTTTGGAGAAAAGAATTGCAAAACACTCCAGAGCTGATGAAGCTGCTACTTTTGGGATTTGTATTAGAAGGAACCTGTTTTTCTTTTTTAAAGAAAGCTTCTGTGAGCTCACCTGGGTTTATGACATGTTCCAGGTCTCCACAAGGGAAGGTACCCTGACAGGAGGTCTGCAAACATGGGAATGCTCATCTGCACTCTCTGTTATTGAGGCACTTCAGGTCTCATGTCAAAACACACATTGTGTATTTGCCTTAAGTGTCTCAGACTCAGTCATATCCTCCATGCTCCCAGCCTCTGTTCTTCCTTGGGTAGCAGAGCAGGCTAGAGCAAGCAGACCTGCATTTTTTTCTACAATACATATTGTTTCTTTTTTTTTTTTTTTTCTAGAGAACCGCATCTTTTTTTTAGGAGAGCCTCCATTTTCCTAGGGAATGATGCTGAATCTGTCTGTGCCAAATGTCCCCTGCTGCTACTCAGGGGCAAGACTCTTTGGAGTGCAGGAGGGTATTACAAGGCTCTTGACCTTGAGGACAGCAGTGGACAAAGAGGAAAAGAGAATTTCAAGGCTGTGCCAAAGCATGAAGCTGAAATTTAGCACTTTGTGGTTGTTGTGCTTGTGCTGGGTATTTGCAGAATAGGAGACCAGGAGACTTCTGGAGAGGAGTTGAGATATTTTTGCTTTTTTGGGACATGTGCATTTTCATAACATTTTGTCGGGGGGCAGTATCTGCTGATTTGGCCTGACCATAGACAAACACTGGTGGAGGACATGTGGAGATACACATGTGGAGATGTCTTTGAGGAAGCAGGCCATGCAGAATAAATGTGTATGTGGTGTCTACATAGAGGACAAAATGGTTGTTGTGTGTTTTGCTTCCAGGTGTGGCGGGTTGACCTTGGCTGGCCGCCAAAGCCACTCTATCTCTCCCCCTTCTGAACTGCAGAGGGCAGAGAAATTATAACAAGTCTTGTGGGTTGAGTTGAGGACACACTGCTGTTACTGTCATAGGCAAAATAGCCTCAGCTTTAGGAAATTAATGTATTGCTAGTTAAAATCACAAATAGGATAATGAGAAATAGGAACATATCTTTCCCAACTCCCCCCTTCTTTCTGGTACAACTTCACTGCTCATTTTCTTTACCTCCTAGCTCCCAGTGACACAGGAGGAAGGGGAATGGGAGCTGCAGCCAGTTCCTCACACATTCTCTCTGCCACTCCTTCCTCTGCGGGGCAGCATGCACACTCCCCCCCTGCTCTGCTGTGGAGTGCCTCCCAGGGGACACTGTCCTCCATGAGTTCCTTCAGTGTGGGTTCTTCCCATGGGCAGAAGTTCTTCCTGAACTGCACCAGTGTTAGTCCCTTTTTTGGGGTGCCATTCATCAGGCACATACTACTCCAGCCAGGGTTCCCTGAGGAGGTCAGAAGTCCTGCTAACAAACCTGTGCCAGTACAGGCTGCTCTCTCCATGGCTGCACAAGTTCTGCCAGAAGCCTATTTCAGAATGGGCTTCCCATGGGATTTCAGCCTCCCCTGGGCATCCCATTGCTCTGGGCACTAAGTCCTCTACAGACTGCAGGTCCTGTAGGTTCTGCTCTACCATGAACTCCCATGGGCTGCAGTGGCAGAGACTGCCACATTGTGGTCTTCACCAAAGACTTCAGAAGAATGTCTGCTCTGGTGCCTGGAGCACCTCTTCCCCCTTCTCCTTCACTGACCTTGGTGTTTTCTTACATCTCTTACCCCAGACATGCTAGCACCGTTGCTGACAGGCTCACATCTGGCCAGTAGTAGGTCCATCTTGGAGCCAGCTGGCATTGGCTCCATTGGACATGGGGGCAGCTTCTAGCAGCTTCTCACAGAAGCCACCCCTGCAGGCCCCCTATTACCAAAACTTTCACACATAATTCCCATTCACCAGGGATTTGGTCCTGTGCTTTTCATTTAGAATTTATCTGAAATACAATTAATCCCTGAAAATGACTAATGTATATATTTCACTAGAGATGAGTCTGTTCATTTTTGTGTGGGCAGGACCCTTTTCATCAGAGAGTTTCCAGGAAATCTACAGGACTCAGCCAGTTTCCACTAGCACAATTTGCCAGGCGCTCTTGGTTTTCTTCATCTTAAATGCAAGTTTGTGAATTAAATAGGCTGAGTTGATGTGTTACCAGTGACCTAACACTCACATTTGCGTTAAAAGTATTGACATCACACATGGGTGCTTTGTTATGTAATGTAGAGAAGTTGCAAGCTGTAATTATATTTAGCTACCTTCTCAAATCTTGTTCACAGACTGAAAAAAGTACCTATGCACCTGAGGTAGGCTCCTGTGGTCCTGAAGTGTTTGTTCTGACTGCCAGCATTCAGGTGTCCTTGCATCCAGCCTGGCTCTCATCTTCCGATCAAATGTATAGGAGTCCAGTGCCTTTTGGGAGCTGGCTGTGGCAGACCACGCTGTGCTGCCTGCAAGAAGCAGTGTGTGAGAAGGGGTGTGGGAATAACGTTCAGTTCTTAATTTTTCTTTGCATCACATTCAAATTACAAACGATTGCCAATGACAAACATTGTTTTTGACTGTCTACTGCCCAAAGCTGTTCTGCTTTATTTCTCTTTCACCGTCACCCTCTTCCCTGTCTTGTTTTTTTCTTAATTCCTGGCCTCTCCTAGTTTTTTTTTCTTCTCACCACGCTCTGCATCTTTTCTTCTGGAAGTAAGACTACATTTCTGTATAGTTCTGAATCTGCCTCACAAACCTCCACATTCCTGCACTACCTGCAGGCTGAAGGACCCAGATGCATAAGCTACACAGACTTTGATCTTCAGCAGTGATGCATTTGTCAGGTCTGATTTAAAAACACATGATGTGGTTTGTACACTGAGAGTTGTTCATGGCCCTGTTGGGGAGGTGTGGGGCTCCCTCTTTCGTGTTTTGCACACTCCCTGGACCACTGCAGAGACAAATTTGGCACTAGTGTCCCTACACTTAGTGCCCCTATGGTCCTCTCTGCCCTAAAAACTAGAATGGATTTGGGGCATTGGGTCTACTTCACTGGCTTCAGGAGAGCAACTTCTCTCAGGACTCCATGCAGCTCTTACTTTCATGCTCTGCTTGCAACCCTGAAATGTGTGATCTGATGCTTTGGTTCTGCATCCTAAGATGTCTCAAGGCCTTAATGTCATTTCAGCTGTGGGACAGCATCACATCCCTCTCACAAGGTGTACCTCAGAACACTAGAGCACTGTCTCAGCATTGTTTTCTGTTCTTGTACCCATGGCTGTCCCTAGGTTGGGGAGTTGACTGATCTCTTAAAATGCAGCTGTATAGTTGCCTCTTGTGGTGGGTCGGCCCTGGCTGGACACCAGGTGCTCTTCAAAGCTGCTCTGTCATTCTGTTTT
Organism: Ploceus nigricollis; assembly: GCA_013399945.1. NCBI lineage: Eukaryota > Metazoa > Chordata > Aves > Passeriformes > Ploceidae > Ploceus > Ploceus nigricollis. The sequence continues at coordinate 20,429 of VXBC01010159.1, forward strand.
TCAGCTGGACAGAGGAGAGAATTCTTGTGGGTTGAGATAAGTATGGGAAGAGATCACTCACTGATTACCATCATAGGAAAAACAGACTCGACTTGGAGGAGAAATCAATTGGATTTATTACCAATCAAATCAGAGTAGGGTAATAAAAAATAAAACTAAATGGTAAAGAATCACCTTCCACCCCATGTCTCCCGCTTTCCTGGCCAATTTCTCTACCTCATCCCCCAGAATGCAGGGAGTGAAGAAGACTGCAGTCAGTTTATCACATATTGTCTCTGCTGCTCCTTTCTCTGCAGGGGGAGGACTACTCACACTCTTCCCCTTCTCTGGCCTGGATTTCTTCAGGTGCTGCAGGTAGATCTCTGCTTTGCCATGGACTTTTGTGGGCTACAGGAGAACAGCCTCACCATGGTCTTCACCCCAGGTCCCTGGAACGTCTCTTCCTTATTCTTCACTGACCTTACTGTCTGCAAAGTTGCTTCTCCCATATATTCTCACTCCTCTCCCTGACTCTCCTTTCCTACACAGTAACTTCTTCCCCGTCTATTACTCCAGAGAAGCTTCCTCCACTGCTGATGGGCTTGGCCTTGACCAGCGGTGGCTTCATTGGACATGGGGGAAGCTTCTATAAGCTTACTGTAGAAGCTACCCCTGTAGACTGTCCCTCTGCCTCCACTATGAAAAACTTGCCTTGCAAATGCAGTGCATCCATAAACCATCACTCTCTCATTTTCTTACCCAAAACCAACAGTGCTTCAGCTCTCGTTGCTGGCTCAGGTCACAGGATGGTTGTGTGTAGGTATGGAGTCAAGTTTAAAAACATGTAATCTGTGATTTCCTAGATGCTTGTTTAACAGAACCATGATGTTCACTGGAGAGAAAGTGTACATACAATTGCATTTCTGTGCCCAAACAAATAATGCTGAAGAACCCATGTTTACACTGCAGAAGTTGTCCAGCTGACATTTTTCAAAGCAATTATATCTTTGGATGTGCAAATATGCAGGGATGAGTAGGAAGATAGTCACCACATCCCGGAAAAAAACTTAGGATCCTTGAAGACATCTGTAATAAAGCATTTGAAAAACAGGGCTGAGATGCCCTGGAGCAGACAGGAAGAAACAAAACTAGGTGGCTATCTCATGAGACATGTGCTCTTGCCCCTTCCACAAGCTTGGAGGTGGCTGTGATTCATGCAATGACAGCTAGGCTTGAGGAACCACACAGCCAGAGCCCCAGGACAGAGGAGCCTTCTAGTCTTAGACTTATCCATCAGACATCTCAACCCACTGCTACATCCAGCCAGAAGCAATGCTGTAAATCCATGTAGCCACTGCTACATGGATGCTGGTGGCAGGTGTCACCTGTTTCATAAGGATTTCACAGCTGTTTGGCCAGCATATATGTGTGGTTTGTGGGTCTCTCCATATGACCAGGGTGACCACTGACAGATGGTACCCAAGTGTGTACCTCATGTGGTTGACTACAAGTCACACAAGTGCCAGTGATGCATTTCAGGCATCTGTCAGCACCAGTTTTTTCTGTTGGAGCAGAGGACCACAAGGGAGCCTTTTCCTAGTCACCAACAGGGCATGAGGAGAAGACTTGGCCTTGCCTTTTCTGTGTGCTACAGAGGAGCAATGGGTCCTTTTCCACCTCCTCTACAGCCAGGCTGACCCTCAGCCTCCAACCAGAAGAGGTTTTTGAGAGGTTTTTTTTTACATAGAGTGCCACACATGGACCATGGCCCTCCCAGTGAAGATGTGGTCATATATGCCTAGTAAAGACGCAGGGGAATGTGTAGATCTTCCTTTCATTTTCATGCTCCGCTGGAAAGGTGAATGGTGCTGCAGTGCTGCAGTGCTCCAGCGCTGTCATACCAACTCCCTGAACTGCTGTAGGGCAAAGGATATGACAGTGATTAATCAAGCAGGGAGGCATAGCTGCTGCTCTTCCTTCCTGTGCTGGACATTTAACTCCCCCTCAGCGTGCTGTCATATCCTACAGGATCCTGGAGACAGCCCACCTCCAGAAACCTCCAAATGAAAAAACCAAAACAGTGTTGAGATGAGAGGGGAACCTGAACATCTCCATGCATCACATGATTCTCAAAGATAGTTAATGTTTACCACCTTTCTGGTTAATTAACAGGAACCAAATAATTCTGCTTTATTGCCATGCAATTTCCTCTCATGGCAACTCCAGAATGACTTATGAGACATTTCTGAGAAGTGTGATACTCATTAAAAGCCTTGGGGCGCCCCTGGCCTCATGAGAGATGCTTCTGCATGAGTGCACTACTGCTGCCTGCCACCGGAGACAAATGGGCTGGACACTAGTACCTGGGTGCAGGTGGCCTGCTGCAACGACAGACATCAATTTCTTCCCTGACTACCCCGTGTTTGGAGTCGGTGCGTGGTGTTGGAGCAGTGGGGGTTTCTGCAGGGGGCACCTGGACAGTCCACATGGGCTGGTGGGCTTCTTCTTGGTCATCTGCTTTCTGATAAACCCTGGCTTTTCCCACCAGTGTTGCAGCACTGCACCAGGCAAGCACCAGTGTACAGGGATAGATGAGGCATCTTCTCCCCCAGATAGAGTCCCCCCATGAATGTGGTCTGGGGGAAATTCTTATCTCAATCAGAAGTTTTTTAAAATTTGGAGATTTTCTTCAGATTTTACCCAAATTTGAGGTGTAAACTTGAACCTTGATATTTTGCTCAGTAGAACCCTTCCCTTGAGGTTGTGTTGCACAATGATGTCTGTGCCAGACAAGCACTTTCATTCCTAAGTTTACTCTTTAGCATTATATTTATGTATTTTCCTTCTAAAGCAATTACAGCCCTAGCTTTTCTTCCCAGCAGCTACAAAGCACAGAAACTTATCAATACAAAAACCAATTAAAATGGAGAAGTATGTTATTTATTGTAAAGAACTAAAAGAAAAGAGCCTGCAAGCAAGAAATAGGGTATACAATGTAAAGAAAATAAATTAAAATTTTTTTTTGAGTGTGTGTGTGGTCCCAAGCTCTAATTTCAATAGTTGCAATAGAGGCTACAATAACAGTGTCCAGATACAGAGCGAGTCCAGACAGGCCAATTAATGTTTCAGAGTCCTCTGAGCTATTAACAAGATTAAGGGTCCCTTGACTCATTTCTCTTTTCACTATTGGAATAAAGGCCCAGATTTTGTCAACAGACTCTTACAGAAAGCATGCTGCCGTTGCAACAAACTGGTTTATTTTTGGGGGAGGGTTGTGTGCAAAAAGAAAACGGTCCAGTGAGAAGCCTGGACCCATTTCCAAGTGCTGGTACTTGAAAGCTTTGCTTCTGATCTGCTGAAAATAAAGTCATAGGGAGACAGGGACTGGATTTCTATAGCCTTGTGCCTCTCTGGGAGCCAGCTTGCACCATGAGGTTTGGGACACTGTTTTTAGGCTGCAATTCAGCAAAGCGCTGAAACTGGTATGTCACTGCTAACACACTTCATTTGGCAGCTGGTGGCCAGGAGGGGAGCGAACAGAAAGCAAGGGTTTGGCTACTGGGTTTTGGTCTGGGCCCAGCCTAGGCTTAAGAGCGAGGCCTGTGGTTGGCTGGCTGAGGGAAGTCAAAGGAAGTTTGTTAATGCAGGTGAAATGAAGAGGACAAGACTGTGAAGGCACTCTGGGCTGGGCTGTTACTGACAGCTGCTATACCTGGGAGTTATTTCCAGCCTTTGTCTTTGGACCACACTCACCCACTCAATTGACACCAATCACCCATTGTTTCTTGACTCCAAACAAAGATGGTGTTTCCAAGAGGACCTCTGTCTTAATTTACATTGACTAGTCACTGGCCTTTTGGGTGGTTTTGGTCAGAGCAGAAGGAAAGGCTTCTGAACTGCATGTACCCTGCCTTTTTTGTGTGTGTCTACCTCTTTTATTGTAGCTGGTTCACGTTGCTTTTGTCTCCCATTGTCATGGTTTGACACTGGCCAAATACCAGGCACCCAAAAGAGTAATTAATTCACCCTCTCTTGCTACAGTTGGGCAGAGGGGAGGGAAAAAGATTAACAAAGGGCTCATGAATTGAGATAAGGATTGGGAGGAAAAAAAACACTCTAAGGGCAAAACAGGTTCAAATTTAAAGGTATAAAGTAAATGTATTATTAGCAGAATCAGAGGAGGATAATGAGAAGTGAAAATAAGCCTTAAAAACACCTTTTGCCCCCCAGCCCCTCCCTCCTTCCCACTGACAGTGCAGGAAGACAGGGCATGGAGGTTTGGTCAGTTTGTTACTCAAGATCTTTTTCCGTTCCTTCAGGGAGAGAAGTCTTTTTTCTGCCATGCCATGGGGTGCCTTCCACTCTTGCCATGCCGTGGGGTCCCTCCCACAGGCAAACAGTCCTCCCAAAACTGTCGTGGCATGGGTCACTCGACCATGGAGTGCAGTCTTTTAAGGATAGGCTGCTCTAGTTTGGAAGCAAGGGCTCTCTATCCCTGGAAGCAGGGGCTCTCTCTCTATTCAGGTCTCCCACTAGACCACAGCTTTCTCTGGCATCCACCTGCTCCAGTGTGAGCACTTCTCCCACGGGCTGCAAGTGGATCTCTGCAGCCCCATGGACTTGCATTACAGGGTGACAGTTTGTTTTATCACAGTCCTCACCACAGCCTGCAGAGGAATCTCGGCTCCAACGCTTGAAGCACCTCCTCCTCCTCTTCCTCACCCACTGACCTTGGTGTCGCCGTGTTGTTTTCCTTCACATGTCCTCCTTTCCTCCTCTTTTCTGACTAGAAGAAAAACTGCTGTTTGTAGGTGCCATTGCCAACAAGTTCCACTAATTCAAAGATTCTTGCAGGATCCCATGGTGCTGAGAGGTTGATCTCGTCTAGGTTCCACGTTGGGGAGTCGCTTATGCTTGCACTGCCGGCCAGGCGGTCCCGCTGCCATCACGTGGACAGTGGTGGCTGCTGCGTATTTAACACCTCTCTTCATGCAGGGTGCTGGGAACGGGGAGCCCCTGCCCCTGCCCTCTTCACCCGCAGCGTGGTTGGTTGGGGTGGCCAGGCAGGCAAGGCCTGCTGCGGGCCATGTCGAGATGGTGGCGGCCGTGGCGGCATGTCACCATGCACCATGCTGGAGATGGCCCCTGGCGCCGGCGCTTCGCTACCTCTGGAAAAACCTGTGCGTGCCCCGTTTTGATTTTCTTCTCAAATATGTCATCAGAGAAGTGTTACTAACCTCTCTAATTGGGCCAGCAGCATGTCCATCTTCAATGTCATCAGAGATTTGGCTCTGTCAGACATGGTGGAAGTTTCTAGCAGCTTCTCACAGAAGCCACCTCTGTGGCACCACCCGCTACCAAAAACCAGGCTGTGCAGCCAATGTCAGCTGGCTCCAAGATGGACCTGGCACTGGCCAAGGCCAAGCCCTTCAGTGACATGGCAGCACCTCTGTGATAGCATATTTAAGAAGAAAAAAAAGATTATTGCACAGGAACAATTGTAGCCAAAGAAGAGTAGAGTGAGAATATGTAAGAGGAACAACTCTGCAGACACCAAGATCAGTGGCAAAGGAGGGGCAGGAGGTGCTCCAGGCACTAGAGCTGAGGTTCCCCTGCAACCTGTGGTGCAGACCATGGTGAGGCCGGATCTTCCCCTGCAGCCCATGGAGGACCACCATGGAGCAGTGATCCACTTGCAGCCCATGGAGGACCCCATGCTGGAAAAGGTGGATGCTGAAAATACACTATTCACACGCCCGTGGTGGGAAACCTGCACTGAAGGAGGTTCCTGTCAGGGACCTGCAGACCCATGGAGAGAGGAGCCAATGCTGGAACAGGTTTGCTGGCAGGACTTGTGAATCTATGAGGGAACCACTGGTGGAGCAGTTTATGAAGAACTGCAGCCCATGGGAAGGTCTCACACTGGAGGAGCTAATTTGTTTCCCATGGGAAGGATGCCACTGTGCAGCAGAGGAAGGGCTCCTCTCTCTGAGGAGGAACCAGTGGCAGAAATAATAAGTGATGAACTCACCATTCCCAGTCTCTCTGCACCAATGTGGGATAGGAAGTAGAGATTCAGGAATAAAGTTAAGTCTGGGAAGGAGGGAGGGGTGTGGGCAAGCTGTTTTGAAGATTTTTTTTTATTCTGATTCTCCTATTCTGATTTTTATTAGAAATATATTAAACTAATTTCCCTAAGTCAAATTTGTTTTGCCCATGGTAGTAACTGATGAGTAATCTCTTCCTGTCTTTTTCTTGACTGATGAAGCTTTCTGCCCTGTTCATTTGAGGAGGGGAGTAATGGAGTGGCTTTGGTGGGCACCTGGTGTCCAGCCAGGGTCAACCCACCACACTCTCTGAGTGGGATGCCTCTTGGAGCTTACCAGCTCTCACGTGGGACTCTGGGAAGTGTTGCCAAAAGTTGCCCACGGGACTGGGCTGATAACCCTGCCTCCTTTAGGGTCAGTCCTTTGCCCATTGAGAAATGCAAAGGCATTTGACATATTTCACTGAACTTGAGGGGGTTTTTTAAACAGGCAGATATAACTTTGTACATACTTGTATGTGTCTGTGTGTGTGCAGATGTGAATACAGCCTATAACAGGTGTAGATTGAATGTTGCCATCTCAGTTTTACTGCTATGGTTACAGTACACCCTGTTGAATAATTTTGTAAGTATTAAATTAGTCAATGACTAAGGGATATTAAATTCTTTAGCTTTAGGCTGTTTTGAGACTAAATTTGGGCATAGCCACATCTAGGCTTCATCAAGAGTTTAGAAAGGAGATCTTCACCAAACCTGGTTACTCAATGGGAGGGCCTCCCTCTTACCCTTTTGTGTCCCCAGCCTCTGTACAATTAATTCTAAAGTGATTCTAACACAATTTTCCTTTGTGCTTCATCTAGGCACAAATGCTAGAGTGGAGCCTGCCATTGAACTTTGTTGTGCTTTTACAAATTTGTACTAAACCTGCTTTTGCTGATGGTGATGTGTTAAATGACTTAAACCGTTCACTCATGACAGTGTAAACTTTGAGTTTCTAGTTCCCATTTTACTCAAAATGCACCTGTTCTTTGTCACCATGGCCTGTCTGTGGTGGGCCCTCAGGACTGAAATAGAAGAAAAAGAGCAATGTTTGAGTTGCATGCAGTTTTTTCCCAAGAGAGCCAGGTCCTGGTCTGGAGAAGTTGAGGATCCAGTTATCTATTGACACAGATAGAAATAAGTGGCCACTAAATACAGAGACCATGAAAGGTTGCTCTGAAGCATATTTTTGAGAAAACACATCACCTTCCTGCAGTTCAAGATGCATTTGCATTTTGTCCTACAGTCTGCTTCTCCCCTCTCAGGAGCAGATTTGCTTTTTCCTGATTTCTTCTTCCTAATTTTTTTCTTAAGTATTTGTCACATTAAAGAGATTTGCTCATGATGAGAAATAGCCACCTCTCCAAATTGTATACCAAGGTGAAAATCTGAACAGTGATAAAAGGTCAGGGTTTTGAAATAAAAAATCCTTCTTCATCTTCCTGGCAGATGGCCAGAAACCCTCTCCCATTTTCAGCAATAAAACATGATGTTTTATTTGTCTGTATTTGATTTGGATTTGCTCATCCCTCTTTATCAGCTGGCATGGACCTGGTAGCTTTAGTAGAACAGTATTTTTTCCAGAAACTAAGAATACTTACCGGAAAACCAAAGGAAAAGGTGTGTTTTTATATTTGGTATGTTAATATCACCTGTTTAGTTGCTGTATACTCTGTTAGCACTAAACAAAATGGGCAAAGATTGGCAAAAATATTAGAAATATACATTGGAACTCCCTTTCTTATGCATATCTCTACTGGGGAAGATCTCTACTGAGTAGGACCTAACCTGAAGTGACTTCCATCATGTGAAACTGCATTAGATGCTCAGTATATATTTCCAACAATCCTGAATAAATGAGTATTTTTGGGTGTTTAGTGCTGGACTCATATTCCAATGTACCTGAGGCTTTGGTTGTACACAAATCAAATCCAGGAGCCATTTGATTCCTTTCTCATTTTATAGCAAAGCTTAGTTGCTGGAGTATGCACAAGAGACTTTAGGAAGGGGAAGTGCCTATTTTTTCATGCCTTACACCTCCTTTGTACCCAAGCTGCCAAATACTACATGCAAATATTAGTTTACTTACTGGTCTGACCCTTGAAAAGGCAGCCTCTTGCTGTCAAAAGGACTGCTTTACGTGTATGAGTAGGTTTAAATTATTATGAGTTATGAATTATTATGAGTTTTTATTGCATTATGAGTTGGTTTAATTATTACATGTATGAGTTTAAATTCTTGCAGTCTGGGGAGGGTGTCTTAGTAGTTTGGATTTTGTGCTCAAGACATAATGTTGACAATGGGTCTTTATAAATAGAGGTGACTCAGTCTTTGTTTTACAGCCCTTAACCAATATCAGACTGACTTCAAAATTAGAAAACATTATGTTGCTCATTCTTTTTGGAGTAGGTAGAATAAATGAACTTGACACCATGACAAGTAACAAGCCCAGCACTTTTCAGCACTCTGCAGCACAGAAGCTGTGCTATTTTACCTGAGTATGCTGTCTTCAATACATAGAATCATGGGCAGAGAAGAGCTGCAGAATGTCCTTGAATGTGGATGCATTTGGACAGGCTGCTCTTCTGCAATTAAACCACAGCATTTACAAACTTACAAACTTACAGTCACTCCTTTGAAGTGCATTTTGTTGATTCCTTCGAAGTTGAGAGATGAACCTTATTTCCTCCCCAGAAGAGATATGATTGCAGCAGTTTATTGCTAAAGCAAGCTACAGAGGAAGAGTCAGGAAGTTTCTTTAGATTTCCACTGTGCTTGCTAAAGACAGAGGATCCTTGCAGGTCTATGGCACTGCCAGTAAGGGGTTTTTTTTTGTGACCATTACACTTGAATCTATACAAATGCTTGGCCTGCTTTTGGGTAGGGGAGGGATTACTGGTGAGGAAGAGAAGAAAGCCAGAAAAAGTATCTTGTACCAAATCATCCCAATCTTTGGGGAACTTCAGAATTTGCTCCTAAATCCAGATGCCGCCTTTCACCCTGCAATTCTGTTTATCTGATCTTGTAGCTCCAGAGATGACATGGCTTGAGCTGAGTGCTCAGGGTTTGGGGTTTGTTTCAGGATCAGAGTAGCTGTCTGTGAGTGGGACCCACAGGGTGCTGAGGGCTGACCTGCACTGGGAAGGCTTGCTCAGCTGTCACCATGAGCAATAACCCTGGTCGCCTCTGCCAGAATCAAGGACACTACTTCAGGGTCCCCCTGCCGCTGGGATTAGCATTGCAGCACAGTGTTGCTCCCTCCACCTGATCCCAACTTTTGTGTGTTGCTTACTGTGCATTAGCAGGCCTCTGCCTGATTCTGGGGCAGCACCAGGACACAGTGCAGCACAGCACCCTAGCACCACAAGGTGCTCCCAGAGGTATGGGCTGTCCAGTCAGTGCCCTCCACCGCCTGCAAGGTGGCCAGGCCCCAAACCTCCCTTAGCTATGGGGATGCTTGAAGGGCAGCCTTCTTCTTCATGGGGATGTAGCACAACACAGCAATTTCCAGGGACAGAGAGACAAGGATGAAGCAGTTTTGTCTATTTCCAGCCAATTTTAGGTAAGGTCACCTCTCTGGCATGCCATAGCACTGTATTTCCTGTGTTGTCCCTCTCAAGAAGAGACAGAGGTTATTTTTTGAAAATGTGCATCATCCTCCTTCCCCAAATTTTTGAACCCTATTCACATCCTTTGAACCTTAAGCATGAGGAAAATTTGCAGCCAAAGCACCCTAGAAGGACTTGGTTCATATGAGATATTTCCACTCTAGGCAGTGTTCTAATCGCTCTGCTGAAAGCCCATCATTGTGCTTTGAAGCAGGGCTGGGAAAATATCCATTAGTGACATTCTCAGCCTAACTGATGGTTGTTTTACTATTTTGTAGCATTAGTTGTCTTTATTATAGGTGGTTATTAAGTTATTAAGTCCCAAGAGCTGGGATTCTGCTTCACTTTCATCATAAGCAGCAAGAGCAGTGTCTGGCTAATGCCCTGAGAACGAGGGGTCAAGGGTCTCTGCTCTCTCAGAGCCCAAGGAGATGCTCTGCTGGGTGCCTCCCCACTGCAGTTAAGATGCCTGATCCTGAGTCACAAGCCAGCAGGTCATTCTGACCCAGAAACCTTCTCGTTCGCTGGGTAATGAGCACTCCCTGTGGAACAAAAAAGGATGCTAAAAGCCAGTGTAGCTTTTCAGCTAAAAATGACTGTCAAATTCAAACTACATGAACAAAAGAGTGGTCTGGGACAAAGTGAATAGAACACAGTTAGTGACACAGACATCCTCCCTCATCCCTCTCCCTTTCTGTACTCAAATCCACAAATCCTGCCAGAGCAGATGCAGTTGCCACAGGCAGTGCTTTGCTAATGACTGCTATTGTGGTGACAATGTCACCCATGTACCTTTGAGGGGCAAAAGAGCCTCCTGGGCACTGGCTGAGGGCATGCAGGATGGCTCCCCAGCCTCTACCTTGTCTCCCCTCCACTAACCCAGGAGTTTTGCTAGCCTATACCTAGACTGTTAGGGAACTTGCTATATTTGTCGGCTGAGTTTGCTCATCCAAGAAGTAGCAGATTTCTAGGGCAATGCCTCAGATCTGAAAAAGGTGCCCGGGTAGAAAATCTTTTCTGCTATCTGAACTTTGCAAAATCTGAGGCGTCTGGCTTTGTTCATACACCATTTTTATACTAGTTCAGCTTTATTCTCAGTGCTGTGGCACTCCTCCTTTGTCAACGAGTGAAATCAGAGGGAGAGCTTGTGTAAATCCACAGAAACAGGGTGCAGCACACACCCATCCACTAGGCAGTCTGTGTATTCCCAAGAGCTTTCTTGAATTTGGCAATCTGCGAACTACTGAGTATTTTCCGTATAAGTCATTCATATCAGCAGTGCTAAGAGATAGTCAAAGGATGTGATTTTATCAGATGACTCAGAAGTGGGAACGTTTATTCCTCTCAAGCACCTTTACATCATCCTGACTCAGCAAAGCAGGTCCAGTTCAACATTTTTTTTCTTATTTAGCAAACTTCCTAGTGATGTTTTCTTTAATGTGGACTCCATTCTGCACATCCTGATGGTCGTGCTCAGGAAAGTTCCTGCTGCAAGCAAGGCACTTTGTCCGGGTGTTGACATAAAAAATGGAGTCCCAGTTTGACAAGACCTGGCACAGAGTTTTTGTGGAGCATGGAGCTTCCTTGGCTCAGCAACACATGGCCTATGCATAGGTGTACCTCCAGGCGTGCCACAAATACCACTGTACCAGCACTATAGGAAAACCCCAGAGCTGGGACATTGGACTGAACAAGGTTTTTGTCAGTGGTCACAGCTGGCTGTCATTTATCAGCAGAAAGAATTTCTAATCTGCAGTAAAACATTTATTTTTCCTTTACTTTAAAAACTCCTTGATAACAATTTGTTCATTATTTGCTTCTTCTCCTGTTAGGTCAATAATAAATTATTCAGATCCTTTTTATACTGTGCCCCACCTGACATGGAAGTCACCATCAATGAAATAAAATATGATGAGGTACTAGAGAATTCTGCATCAACCACAGGAAAGCACAGACCTGAAGGGAAGTAAGGTTGATCTTCTTCCCCTTACTCTCATTTTGGTTGCTTTAACAGCACTGAAATCTTTTGTGACTGACAGTCTGAGAAGTCAGCTCAGGTATTAAAGAAGCCCTTTTCTGAAGGCTTTAGGGTAAAGTGTTTGTAGTGCTGACACACATGTCCACCAGGGCATCCTTCAGTCACTCTGATTCTGCGGACAGGTCTCTCAGACTGGGGAGCAGCCTGCTCCATCTCCTGGGAGCTGGCTGCACCTGGGGTTTGGCAGACAAAACTCTGGGTGTCTTGGGTGGACATTTTTCCCTAGAGTCCTTGGAACCACAAGAGAGACATCCCCAGACAGCCTCTGGGGTTTTGGTACCAGACTTTCTGGGTCATGTGTTCTCATTTGCACCACAGTGAGATGTACTCCCAATAAACCCCACCAGGTTCTTTGGATAACCCCTAACAGGCCTGGGACATGGGGCTGTGATGTCTCCAGGTCTTCCTGCCACATTTCAGGCTTAGGAGAACTGGAGCTCCTCAGCTGGGGATCTGTCCACCTCCTCATCTGATCATGCCTACGCGTGTGCGTGTGTGCATATACATATGTATATGTGAGTGCATATGTGTAATCAACTTTAGATGAAGGGAAATGTAAAACTAAGCATGGTGCTGGCGGAGAGAGGCCATAAAGGGCTTCTTGGACTTATCTTCTCTAGCACTGCATCAGAGCAAGGGCGCTTCCTCACCTGGAAATCCAATTTGATTGTAAAACAGAGGAAGGAAAATGGTATTCGTAAACTGAATCCAGTACAAGTCAAATGGAAAGCTGGTTTCATTAGCAACCAGTGTAGAGCTCAAGTTAGGCAGGCTTGCTTTTTGATTAAGGCTCTTGAATGTGTGATCATAATCTCTGGCAAGCAGAATATAACAATGAGAAAGGCTCCTTAAATGCAGAATCACATGGTGTGAGTGGAAAAGAGCTCACTCTGACTTCAGAAGATGGAGGTGATCAGTTAATATTTTTGGTTTTACTTAGGTCTTTGATGTGTTCTTCAGGAGGAAACAGGTATTTTCATGCTGTCATGCACTAAGGGTATTAAAATAAATAGGGGAATACTAAATGCAAATAGGGAACAGGCATATTATTTTTACTAAAAAACTGTGTGTAGTTTCTTCAACCCCAGGAGTTCTGAAAAACGGGGAGGTTTTAAAGGGAGCCATAGGGAGTCTGCAGCAAAGGGGGTCTGCAGCAGTCCTTTACATGAGATAGCAGCACAGAATGGGCCATGCTGAGCCAGACCAGAGGTCCAGCTACCTCAAGGTTTTATTGTTGCCAGTGGTGCCCAGGGGTGATTGCAGACAGGGCACATGCAGTGATGCCTCAGCAGGTCAGAGCAGGACTGCGCGGGTGCTGGAGCCAGGAGTAGTGGCCAGGTGTACCTTTGCAATTACACATATTTCTGTGGGTTTCTGTAGAACCTTGGGGCTGCTGTTGCAATGGAGAGGCAGCTATGGAAATAATTTTTTCATTACTAGCCAGCTTAGCCCTTGCTGTTACCCAGGAAAAGGCTAGATTCCTGGTACTGCCTAGCCAGCTGCAGTGTGCATCACACCCAGGGACCTCTCCCTGCCACTGAGATGCAGAGGCAGATGAAAAATCAGTCTAAGTTAAGTCTTCCAAGTGCAGCATGACATGAGTTTGCTGCAGCAGCCAGGCACCTGTCCAGCTTTCCCCTCACCACATGGCTGCAACACCAAAGATTTTACGTGAAAGCTAATTTATAACTCCAAGCCCTCATTATCCAGCAGATGTGGGTCTGCCTGGGTCTGCAGGAGGAAAACCTGCTGTTGATCACCCAGCTGAAATTCACTTCATTCTGGAGATCTGAAAACCATATAGCAGAGAAGAAAAACCATAACAAAAAAAAGCCCTCAAGAAAACAAGATAGATTAACAACAACAGAGAAGGAATCCATCTGACTAATGGAGAAACCGAGCCCCTCTGACTTTGGTTGCAAAAGTGAACGCCCTAATCCTTGTGCTGCTGTAGGTGTCTGCACACAACTCTCCTCCTGTTGGTTCTCCCACTGCCTGGGTTAGGGCAAAATAAGTCAAGCCAAAGGTGCAGCTCAGACCATGACTTCTTTTTAGGAAAGAAATAGCTGCCCTGCTACGTGGAGAGGAGCTCTGTCTTCTGTAGAAGCTTTTGTGCAAGAGGTTCCAATGGGTGACTACCCCCTTACTTGGAAGTGGCACCTCAGCAGCTGATGACACCTGAGGCCAAATTCTTTCTCTTTTTTTAAACTATGCTTAACATTTTTTGCACCTGCCAAAGCAGATTATGCCAGTAAAGGACAATTCTTTTCATTGCTTTCAGGCCAGATGCTGAGTCTTAATGGCTTTATGCATCAGCAAAGGAGAACAGTGCCAGGATTGGTTCTTTCAGATGATCCCATCCACTTGTGTCAGTGGAACAGTGGTCTACCAGGGATGCATGCTGGAGTGATGCTGGAGTTCCCTGTAGGGCTGGGTCTATTGTTGGGGTCTGACTGGAGGTACCCAGCACCTTTGCTTTTAGTAGAAATTAAATATCCTTCTTACATTTTATGTTTAATGAGGTAGGGGCATTCCTCCAATTGAATGAGAAGGAGATGAGGAGAGGTGCCGGTGCCACCCATGATGAAAACTGGCAATCAAAAAAACCTTTTTCATGACAGAGCTACAAAACCTGCGCAGTGTACAGAATTTGGCATTGGGTAAACAAAGGTAAACTGAAAAGAATGGGTGAAATTCACTGTTTGGGATGCTTTTCTCTTTTACTCAGTAGGAACTCCCCATGTTAAAGTCAAGGTGGTGGACATTTCTCATTTCCCTTCTGTGATCCATATTCACCTGTATTTGTATTATTTGTATTATTTTTGTTACCAAAAAAATTTTAAGGAAGGCAAATCCCTTTCTCTTCTCTTTTACAAGCCCCACTTCATGTCAATGGTGGATGAGAGGGTTGCCATCACCCCTGGTTACCACCATCCCTATGTTTTCATGTAGTTGTCAGATTATGTCTGCCCAATGTAGCAACAGGTCTTTATCCTTCAATGACAAATTCCTTGTATACCTTCTTATCCTACTTGTGCAGTCGTGAGGTAACAAAGCAGTGCCTTGTATAAGTAAAACCAAGAGAATCTCTGAGAATCTTTATTATTTTGCAGCTGAAAGGGTTTTGGACATGTGTTTCTGCTGTGCAGGCTTCTGAGCAAACCATTTTTCTGGAAGAGCTGTTTACAGAATTCTAAGTCCCAGGGAAAACTTTTCAGGAAAATGGTCAGCTAAGACCACATCCACCTGCATTGAGTAGGTTAAATCCTTGGGTTAAATCCTTGTTGCTGGAGTTAAACAACACTGTGTAGTTGGTCTGGATGGGAGGGAGTGATTGCTGGCTGGCATCTCAGAAGAATGTGGGGTGCCCCCTGATGGGAGGGGGTTGAGAGAGAGTCCTGCCCTCCCAGAAGCCACTCACTACTCCAACAGGAGGCAAGTGGCTGGACAGTCTGGAGACAATGCTCTGAATGTTTTAAAAGAAACAAAGCTGCTGCTTTCTCAGGTGGATGGTCTTGATTGTGCAGCATCTCTCCAAATGCAGGGAGTGTTTTTAGGTAGAGTTCAGCAGTGCCCAAGGGTCACAATCAGCCCAAACATCTGGTTTAGAATGGGGCTCCAGACAGTGCAGGAGGTGAATTTATCTTGTGTTTTAAAACCACTTCCTTTGAAAGATAAGTGGCTCAAAAAAATGCAGTTTCATTGGATAAAAACTTTGTAAATGACGCATAGAGTTACTTTTTTAAATGCCTCACCTCCACTTCTTTGTTACTAACAGCACCTCCAGGAGACCAGTTAACAGCTTCAGGAAGAGTTTTTCCAGGCAAAACATGGAGTTATTTGAAAGCCCAAAGCTTTTCTGTTGCTTTAACATATCACTCCTTTTTCAAAGAAGCACTGACAAACTTCAAAAATGTGAGGAAATGCACCAAAGCCCCTTGAAATGTGCAGCTGCCAGGTTCACCAAGATGCATCCCAGCCCTCACCTGCAGACTGAACTTTGAGGATGGACCTTGCTGCCTGTGGTGGTGGGGAGGCTGGAAGAAAAGCATCCTCTGAAGGGCTTTTGCATGATGGGCATTTATGGTCCCACAGCCTTTCCATGCTAGTTCTGTTCTTTGTTAGGGAAAGTAAAAACCAGCTTCCCACAGGATCACAGCCTCCTTTTGCCAACCACGTGCTCTGGCATGGGGTTCTCCACAGGCTGCAGCTGGATATGTGCTCCACTGTGGACCTCCGTGGGCTGCCGGGAGCATCCTGCCTCACCATAGTGTTCACTATGGGCTGCAGGGGGAATCTCTGCTGTGGTTTCTGGAGCATCTCCTTCCTCTTCTTCTACACTGACCTTGGTGTCTGCAGAGCTGTCCTTCTCACGTGTTCTCACTCCTCTCTTCAGCTGCTGTTGTGCAGCAGTTTATCCGCCTTCTACAATTTGTTATCCCAGAGGCACCACCACCCTTGCTAATGGGTTTGGGCTTGGCCTGTGGCAGCTCTGTCTTGGAACTGGCTGGCATTGGCTCCATCAGACACAGGGGAAACTTCTGGCATCTCCTCACAGAAGTCACACCTTGCTACCAAAGTCTTGCCATGCAAACCCTATACAACTGGTCAGAAGAGAGAGGGGCATATGAACTTTTCTGTCCACTGGCTAAGGAGAAGTCTGCTGAGTGTGATGGTGGTGATGACCTGCCAAAAAAAAAGTGCCCATCCCACTAAATGCTTTAGTGGTATGATGCATTTGAAGTGCTTCTGCGTGTCTGGCAAATCCCAAAGCTATCCACTGAGCCTGGCATTCACATCCTGACAGCTGCATTAAATGCACATTGCACACAGTGCCTTCCCTGCCAGAAGTGCAGCAGTGTGGTGATTACGCTCTTCCCTGATTCTGTTGCCAGCTTTATAAGCACCAGTGCGGGAAAGCTAATGAATGAAGCTCATGCTTGCAGTTTGTCTGAAGGAAAATGTACCAGCAGGACATTCATGCATTGAGTGAGCATTGTTAGTTAATGCCTCTTCCCAAAGGCCTCTTCTCTTACGCCTTTTTGGTAAAGACCAAAATTTGTGTTTCACAGCACCCTGTCCTTGCTGTATTGCCAGTGCAAGGCACAAGGTCTGGCACCCTCATTCTCATAAGCAAAGCCATGCAGCTGAACTTCCTGCAAAGTTACCTTTTTTGCAGTGGGCTGTTTGAATCAAGCAGGAGCAAGCCAGATGAATGGAAATGGGGAGGTAGTGACAGCTGAAACATACCTGGCGTTTACAACCTGCACCTTCATGCAAGCAGAGTTTGCAAGTGAAATGTATGTTCAGAGAAGATGATCAGGTGGATAGCACTTCTCCTTTGAGGCTGTTCCATTGTGGACCTCAGGTAGATCCAAATGCCTCAGGTAGATCCAAAACTTAAATTTGTGCTTTCTGTGCTACATGGGCGTTCATGGGCATGCCAAGAAAAAAACAGTTTGTTGTTGATCATTAGAAGTATATTTTCAGTAGAGACAGTGAGTGAATTTTTAAGAAGAGAGTAGAAGCTCTTTCTGTTTATTTTTTGCCTTTTTTCCCCAGTTTTTACCCCATGCAAGGTTTCAGTGAGACAGCACAAGCAGATACACTGCTAGTCCCAGTAAATACATATAGTGGAAGCTGCCTGTGAGACCCAAAGTGGAAGACCAGGCAGCAACTTTTGGCACTGGAAGGGCTAAAATGGTTAATTCTAAATTTGCATCAGTCTTAATTTTGAGGTGCAGGCTGTATTTTGTGCTAGTTGTTAAACTGTAATAGCAACCAATGAGATTTCAGCCAAGGGGAGAAGAAAAACACACAGCTGTGAGACACTGACAGGTTGTCATGACCTGACAAAATTAATCTTCAAACAGTGCAAGAGTTGGCTTAGTCAATCCCAGAACTATTTGTAATTACCACTGAAAATTTGATGAAGACAGGAAATGTAACAGAAGACTCAAAAAGTGCATCATGACACCTACACAGCAGATTATACTATAAACACCTGATTTCCCCTGAAGGGAGGTAAGAGGTGATGCTGACATGCAGGAACAGGACACCTGGCACACCTCTTGGCACTGTTGAGGCTCTTTATACCTTCTCCTGTGAGGCTTTCCGGAGCATGGTTTAAATGAGATTACTAGAAGGTGGGTACAGATTTTGCTGGATGAATGCATCTGGTGACAATGACTTCTGGCCACACTGATGAGAAACTTCAAGCAAACTTCAGAAGTTCTTGATTTATTATGATTTTTTTTTTTCCTCAGTCTGGTCCCAATTAGTGTTTTGCATTGTTGACCTGAATGCTGGACTGTGGCATATGCTTCTGACATCTACAGATGATGATGAACTGGGATACACTGCCCTGAAGCACTGGAATAATGATAATGATCTTGGCAAACTGGAAAAGTGGTTTGGTTAATAAAAGGAATTACTCTGAAAAAGGACAGGTGCAAAAATTTGTTTGTGCAAACAACTCGTTTGCATCCCTGAAGTATGTCTGGGAAACTTCTTCCCCTTCTGATAGCTGGCAGGCTGCTCCTGGACGCACAGAATAGAAAAGGAGAAATATAAACCCCTACATCATCACCACAACACATGAAAGATGTTATCTCATATGGCTCATGCATGCTGACCAGAGATGTCTGGGAGGTGGCTGAGGCAGGGGGTGCCACATGAGGGTGCCTGTTGGGAGTCCTCATCCATGAAAAGGGTAAACACAAGAGCACCTTTGGATGTTGAGTCTTTGGGTGCTAGGTGGCCCTGAGGCCATCTGTCCCTGGAGAGATGGCCTTGGAGATGCCTGGACTTGGAAGCAAGCACTGTGGAGGGTAAGAGCAGAGATTTTTCTGTTCTCTCTGTCTCCTTACCTCTCCCTCCTCCTTCCTTGCACCTTGTTTCTGTACAAATAAAATTAGGACAAACAGGAACCAAAACACCCTGGGGGACCATGAATAGCTTAGATAAAGGAAGTAGCAAATATAGATTATTTTGGAAGGCATGGGTTTCTGCCATCCTCCTTTCCACAGAGACCAGTGCACTGGAGGGGAACATGGGATCAGGGATACCCCCATGTACAGTACTTCCCACTGTNAGCAGTAGAAAGTGGAAAAGTATGTTTACAGACCTATGTTTTATGTTTATGTTTACAGGATCTATGTGCAAACCAGGGCTGGTGAGCTGGCAGCTATGGAGACACAACAGCATTGCAGTCAACTCACTGGGTTGATGGGAGGGATGGAGTTGCAGGCTGGGATTTTGAGTTAGACTTCAGCCTGTATCTGGGGCTGGAAAAGGCTTTTCCTTCAGGAAAGTCACTGTTCCAATGCACACTTGGATGTGGGCTTGTCTATGCCTGACCAGCAAAGGCAGCTCATGTCCAAGGTCTGCAAGGCAACTGAAGGGGGATGAGGGGTTTGTTCAGGAGCACACCATGAGCCCGCAGCAGGGCTGGCAGGAGCCCTGGTCCAGCTCGCTGGGATGCATCACTGCCTTGAACAGAGGAAGCACTTAGTGGGAATGCACAACTGCTGATACCACATGTATGAAGGCAAAAAGCTCTGGCTGGACATGGTTGCTGCATCTCCAAGGGAAAGAAAAACACAAACCGGATAAAGGTAGGGGAAAAAAAGATAAAAAAGCTGTACGAGATGTTACAGAGATGGGAGAAAGATAGAGCTGCAGTTACACAGAGCACAGAGAAAGTGAAACTGTGTCTTGGGCAATCCCTCTATGGCTGCTAGTTCAACTCTGGCATGGAGAGACTGATGTGGGAAGGTATGGGGGCAAAAGGGTTTCTGCAGAAAGTGACAGGGCACAGGCAGCTGTTCTGGACTTGCAGGAGAATCACTATCCTATTGTGAGATTTAAGCTAGAGTTCAGGAACGCGGCCAGCTCATATAAGGATTTTATTTGGATGTATCAATCAGACTGCATCAAATCCTGGCTGAAACATCACAAGGCTGGCAGGAAAACAGCCATCTTCATCTGACCTTTTTTTTTTGGCCAAACTGGGGCAGTATGTACTTGCTTTGCTCATATGGTAAAAGCAGTACTTCCTCCTAAAGATGCTTTGGAGGAAGACCAATGAAAACAGCCTGTTTTAGGACAAAGACAGCAGCTAAATGTTGGTTTTCAGCAACAGCAGAGCAAAATTCCTTCACAAAAGGACCCTCAAGGACTGTTTTACTCATGGTAGCAAAGATTTTCAGGTACCTGGGTGCAAGCATAATTTTCAGGGAGAAGGTAGAGGAGCTTCTCATCGTGGTGCAATGTAGACCTCTTTTCTACAGTGGTGTGGGACCTGTGCATTGCTCAGATGAAGGATCCAATGCCCCAACAAAAATCCCAGTGTGGGGATTGCCAGGCTGGTTTGCGTCAGGAGCTGTGTCTGCAGTCAAAATACAGGCTAGTGGGACCCCAGGTAGACAGATTTGGGGTCGTGTGGCTATGGGAAGTATCAGCAGGGCTAAAAGCCTGTTCTCAGGCCTTCCACTGTCCTGGGCGGGCAGCTGGGGGTGCGGGTGACTGCTGCCCACTGCCTTCTCCCAGAAGCAGGAATACACCAGGTCTGATCTGGATCTTTCCAGATAAGACTGAACACCATGAAACAACATGTCTGGCTTTCTTTGAGTTTCTCTCTTTTTTTTGTTCCTCTATTCTAACAGGCACCTTCAGCAGAGACTATGCAGTTGCAGTTGCAATACTTCACAGCTGGTTGAGTCAGTCTCGCAAACTGATCTGGTAGGCAGTGCTGCTGATGCAGTGGCTAGAGCCTGAGGGAAACTGAAATCCTGCCATTTTCTAGAGAGACTTTGTGAGGACTAAGCAGCCCAGAGCCCTGCAGAGCTACAGCAGGCAGGGCTCTGCACACTCTTGCAAAAAGGTAATGGTAAGCCTGAAGGCCCAAACCCATTGCATCCTAAGACTCAGATTTTTGCCCACTCAGATATTTTTTTATTTCTCAGTGCTTCCAGTTATTTGCTGCTTTTATGGTCCCGATGATCTACTATGTGATTGGACATGTGGCTCTCCCAAGATTTTTTGAATATTCCTCTGTCTGCCTTTGAGGCGGAGGGTACCCTGGCAGTGGTGACATGTGGCACTTTTCCTCCTGCATCTTCAGACACCCCACCACATCTCTGAGAGCCCCAGCAGCCACTGACTACAAGCTCTTTGGAGACATGGGCTGGCAGCAGTACAGCCTAAGGGAGGAACTGAGATGTCCCAGCTCCAGCCCAGACTGTATCTCTCCATCTCCAGTGCATGGCTGGGCAGATTATCTGCTGCCTGTGCTTTAGTTTCTCCATCTTCATAGATGACATCAATACCTGCAAGTCTTGCTATGGAAATTAATTACATGTGGCTGTGGTCTGAAAACTGGCCAAGCTCATGCCCCTCTGCAGAGGATCTGCCCTGTGACACTCAGAACACCAGCCTGGCATCACACCAAGTGACATCCACACCTCATCTTGTCAGAAGAAGAGTGGCAAACCAACCCAGCTGCAGCAACGCACGGGTGCAGGCAGAAACTAAGGGTGGCAGCAGCCACCCATCCAATCCCATCCATCCCATCAACTCGCCAGATCTAGGCAGGGACGGCAGAGGAGCCTGAGCTTCTGGCACCCTTATGTAAAAGCCTGGTGTGCTGCCCTGGCAGCCAGCTCTGCCTTTGAGTGCAGGGGATCAAGGAGTTCTGTAGCCCTGTTACAGTACAGCAGGATGCCCCACAGGACATAACATTCCACTTGGAGGCCAAGCCTGGATTTTGACGACAGCTGCATAGTTTGAGATATAGGGGCCATTGCAGCTTCCTGCCAGTTTGCCTTCCTGCCAGAGGGACAACAGCTTTGTTGCCCTGGAGGCTGACTTTCCCTCACAAGACCCCCACAGAAGCTGTCTGCTCAGGGTCCCTTTTGCCCTGCTCCCCGCTGGGTGAAAGCACCTCTTCTTCCTGCAGGAGGTGTGGCACTCACTTTTGACCTTAAAACACCCTGCTGCGGGGCTGATTGCACCCAAGCACTGCAGAGATACACACCCCATATAAAGTTCCTCCAACACAGCTGAGACAATGCTCTGGGCATTGCTTCTCCACGTGGCTGCTGCGTGGAGCAGTGCTGCTCCTGAAAGGGGTCTGACTGTGCCAGGCTGCAGGACACTGGCTGCAGTGCATCTGGCTCACTGCTTTGTAGTCCTGAAGATGCCTGCCTGCCTCACTGTGCCTGCATAGGCAGGGCACAACTAAATCTCCCACCAACAGGCTTTTGATGTTTTTAAGTTAGGGGAAGTCACTTTAAACATGGGCAGCTGATCTGGTTTGTCCTTTGCAGCTCACTCTCCATCCATGCCTAGGGAGATCTGGAGCTGGCACAAGAGTCTGCACTACTTCCCCACAAATGGCAGACAGTGGCTCCCCTGTGCACATGTGTGTGCATGAGGGAGGTATAGAAATAACTCATCTGTTGGGGAATATTGGCAATGAAGGTTTTCTGATAGCAGAGATTGTCTGGATTGAGTGATGTCACTTTATTTCCCAATGGAATTTTTTGGTGTGTTGGACAGAGTGGAGAATCCAATTGTGGTCTTGTTGTCCTTTTGCAGGAAGTCACCCAGGCTGTTATTTCCTGTGTTAGCTTCATACAGATCCTGATCCTTGACTTGATCAGAATTTCATTAAACTACAAGGGCTGTTGCCCAGCTATGAATACTGATTGCTGGGGATATTTGCAGTCCAAAGGCACCCACTGGTGATGAGGACAAGACTGAGAGAGACAGTGCACCCAGCTAGATGTCAAATGTGACAGGGTCCTGAGCCTTTTTGGGTTTGACAGGGAACTTGGCACCAGTGAAGGCAAGTTCTTGTGCAAGCCTGTTTCAGGTGTTCTTCGCTTCAGTCCTCAATACTAAGATTGGTTGTCCTCAGGGTAGTTGAGCTGAAAGGCAGGGATATAGAGTAGAATAAAGCCCCAATAATTCACAGGGAAATGGTCCCTACTGTCGTACCCCAGGGTTCAGTGTTGGTGTCAGCTCTCTTTAAAATCTTTATTGATAATCTAGATGAAGGGACTGACTGCACTTGCAGTCAGTTTGCAAATGACACCAAGCTGGGTGGGAGTGTTGATGTGCTGGAAGGCTTTGCAGAGGCATCTGGACAGTCTGGAATGGTGGGCTGAGGCCAGTTGTATGAGGTTCAACAAGGATAAGTGCCAGATGCTGCGCTTGGGTCACAAGAACCTCACATTATGAAGGGAGGAGTGGCTGGAAAGCTACCCAGCAGAAAAGGACTGTGGGGTGCTGGGCAACATCTGGCTAAACATGAGCCATCAGGGAGCTCAGGGGGCCAAGAAGGACAANAACATCTGGCTAAACATGAGCCATCAGGGAGCTCAGGTGGCCAAGAAGGACAATGGAATCCTAGCCTGTATCAGCAATAGTTTTGGACCAGGACCGTGAGACATGACTGTCCCCCTTGGACACTGGTGAGGCCCCACCTTGAATGCTGTGCCCAGATATGTACACCTGACATTGCACACCTGATGTAAGAAAGACATTGATGTGCTGGAGCATGTCCAGAAAAGGGCAATGGAGCTGGAGAAAGTTCTGGAGCATAAGTCTCATGAGGAGTGACTGAGGGAGCTGGGATGTTTAACTTGGAGAAAAGGAAACTACCTGAAAGGAGGTTGTAGCCAGGTGAGGGCTGTTCTCTGATCCCAGATAACAAGCGACAGGACAAGTGGAAAAAAGTTGCACCAGGGAGGTTTAGATTGGCTATCAGTAATTTTTTTTTCCCTAAAAGGGTTGCCACGCATTGAAAATGGCTACCCAGAAGTCACCATCCTTGGAGGCATTTAAAAGACATGTNAAGGACTGTGGGGTGCTGGTCAACATCTGGCTAAACATGAGCCATCAGGGAGCTCAGGTGGCCAAGAAGGACAATGGAATCCTAGCCTGTATCAGCAATAGTTTTGGACCAGGACCGTGAGACATGACTGTCCCCCTTGGACACTGGTGAGGCCCCACCTTGAATGCTGTGCCCAGATATGTACACCTGACATTGCACACCTGATGTAAGAAAGACATTGATGTGCTGGAGCATGTCCAGAAAAGGGCAATGGAGCTGGAGAAAGTTCTGGAGCATAAGTCTCATGAGGAGTGACTGAGGGAGCTGGGATGTTTAACTTGGAGAAAAGGAAACTACCTGAAAGGAGGTTGTAGCCAGGTGAGGGCTGTTCTCTGATCCCAGATAACAAGCGACAGGACAAGTGGAAAAAAGTTGCACCAGGGAGGTTTAGATTGGCTATCAGTAATTTTTTTTTCCCTAAAAGGGTTGCCACGCATTGAAAATGGCTACCCCGAAGTCACCATCCTTGGAGGCATTTAAAAGACATGTAAATGTGGCACTTGGTTTAGTGGTGGTCTTCGTAGTGTGAAGTTAACAGCTGGACTCAATGTTATTAAAGCTATTTTCCAACCTTAACTATTCTATGATTCAGTGGTTCACTTTTGCTGCATAGCTTTTACCTCTATTGCCCTAAGGCTCAATTACAGATCTTCTGGGAAATGTAAGTGGATAGACAGGGTTCCCTTTTCTAATTCTTGGTCCTTAAGTGCTTGATGGTTTTCGGAGTGCTGGTGTCTGTACCAAGTCATTTATCCCCAGCCAGACCACATTCTATACTACTTTTGCATCTTTTAATGAATAACCTGAATGTCTCAAAAAAACCCCAGTAGCTTCTTGAAAGCAAAAACATAAGAAACCTTCTGGATTGAGCTCTCTGACTGTACAGTGTGCTTATAATGCTGTATCATGCCTTGATTTACACTAACTCAACTCATCAAGTCCACTGTTTCCTTAGAGGGAGCTCAGTCCACAGGTAACCTAGAAAACTCATATGCTTTTTGGTGCAGTGGGATATCTGCTCCACCTACATTCAATCCTTTGTTTTATTGAACCCATAGCTACCATCAGTGACTCCTCCCTGAAGTGTCCTCAAAAGTGGTATTTATACATGGCAGCCACTCATGCCTGGTTTATGTAATCTTACCAGGGATGAAATCAGAAGAACCCCACGCTTCTGGAACATTTAGGTTGAAAAATCACACTCTAGACAGGTGCTGTGCAGTGTG
This sequence comes from Ploceus nigricollis, assembly GCA_013399945.1. Classification (NCBI taxonomy): domain Eukaryota; kingdom Metazoa; phylum Chordata; class Aves; order Passeriformes; family Ploceidae; genus Ploceus; species Ploceus nigricollis. The sequence goes on from VXBC01010159.1 coordinate 45,264, forward strand.
ATCCCTGGTGGCATGAACAAGGTCTGCTTGCCCCCTGCCCCTGGCTGGCTGTGTTTATCTTCCCTTATTTATCTGCCATTTTAGAGTGTCCCGACTCAAGATTTTGTGACACTCCTCCTCCTTCCTCCCATGTGGATACCAGCTTCCAGCACACGCAGGAATGGCAGGAACATTATCTCACTGGTGCTGGCCAGAGAGAAGTCATACTATCAAAACTAAGATGAAATAAAATTCTTACAAGCTCTGTTGCTGCATCTCCCCAGTGCTGTGGGCTGGTCTTGGTTTTGCTCTCCTAGGACTCTGCTAGTGTTGCTTGTTCCCAAGCATGAAATTCAAAGCAAGTGGGGGTGGGAATAGCCAGGTCACCAGCCTGCCTTCACACTTCCCTTCCCAGGAGCACATTATTTTTAAAATTTTTTCCCCCCTCAGGAAGAACTGACTTGTCATTTCTAACTTCAATTTCACACCATTTCCCTTTAATATGATTATCCTTGCTTCATGTAATTTATTCTCACAAGTGCTTACAGCACTTCCCTGCAATAAACAAGATTAATTAATGAGCTGTTTATCCCTTACCCTACATTGTTAACCAAGCTATTTAATAAAATCATACCAGACATCTGGCCTAGGAATATCTGACTGGGCAGCCACCTCTTTTATCAACTTTCTGCATTCAGCTGATGGCAGATATTCAGTGCCAGGCACTTAGCAGCCATCTCACCAGTGTCTGCAGGGCTGACATAGTTTTTCATATTTATTATAATCTTGTACTGACCAAGGCTGCAGCCCAGAAGAATGCTTAAACATGTTTTTAACTGCATAGGTGCAGTTAAGTACCCTTAATGGTTGTATGACATGACCATATACTTGCTTTCTAAACTGCAGCTTTCTTGAGGTTTCAATTCTTGTCATATGACACAGCCTCCCATTTTGCCACCCCTTCTTGCCAGCATGGAGAAACCTCCCCTCACCTTCCGGAATTCCCCAAATGCCCCATGCTAGGTGAGATGGGTCTGGAGTTGTGTCCAGGCTCTCCCTGGGGAGAGCTGTAAGTTGGTCCCTGTTCAGCATGACCACTAACCACTGCAGGCATTTCTGCCCCCATCCTACTTGGCAGGGATGGACTATGGTCCTTCCTGGGCTCCTATGTCTGTTTCCTGGTGTTACTGCCTGGCTCCACCCTCTCTCTGTCCTGAGCCAGGACAAGGTCCAACTCCAAGGCTTTGGTTTTTGCAGAGGGTGTTGTGAACCTACCTTTTTCTTGAAGAATTGTCTGCCTCCCCAGCTGAGCCAGGGATGGGCATGCAGCCTGGCTTTCGTGCTGTGTGTGGCTTGGAGGCTGTCAGTTAATATTGCACCCTCCAGAAGCAGCCAAGAGCCGTAATGCCTTAATAACTCCATTGGCACTGAACAATGTTTGGGACCTGCTTACGATATCTCATGAGGTAGGTACACATGAGGTAGATGGGGTCTTTGCATATTGCTGGACTCCTGTGTCCTGTGCACCAGCCTAGGATCCTGCTCACAACCTCGCCTATGAAACTGCAGCTTCCTGGACAGAGCTGCACAAGGACAGATGCAGAAATCAGTTGTGAGCCACAAAGTGGAGCAGATGTCAGGGAAAAGGGCAAGCCTAGGCTGCTGCAGTGCAGCTGCAGAAAGCAACAGCATCTTCTCCCCAGCTATTGCAAGCTGCTCTGGATGTGCCTCTGCTCTGCCTGCCTGGAAAACACAGACATCCCCCCAGCAGCTGCAAGCATAACCCGTATCTGTAAAATGAAAAGCATGGCCAAGGAGTGCAAGAGAAAAGGATGGCAAGGCAAGGTGAGGCAGCAGCTGCTGAAGGAGTGCTCAGCTCTGCAGGGCTGCCACTGTATATTGCAGAGCTTCATCATCCTTCAGACTGTGCCTCCCTCTCAGCCAGTGAGGCTGTTGGCTTCACATCCAGTGAATCCTGGTGACTTCTGAGTTAGCTGCAAAAAATCATGCCATTCCCACCTGTGAAGGAAGTACTACAGCCAGACTATTGAAAACAAAGTGAAATAAATGGACTGTACTGAGGAAGCAGCTAGGAGGAGATAGGAAGGGAAGGCATGACTGAGAGGCAGCCAGGAAAGTCCTGGATTTGTTTGCGGGGTATAAGTGAACTGGGACTGGTGACTGCTGTGATTGTTCTTTGCCACCTGGTTGCATAATGACAGACTGATTTCCTAGGGCTGCTGGGATATAGCACGGCAAAATTGTCATCCAGGAAAGAAGAGCCTCCAGTGGAGATCCAGGGTCAGTCCTCACCATGCTCTTGGCCTGCTATGTGGTGCAGGCCAGCAGTACCACAGTGACAACCTGTCCCTGCCCAGCAGCCTCCTTCTCTGGCCTTTGCCATGCATGAAGGCTCTGGGTCCAAACAGAACTGGTGCCAGTCTGGGCTTGAGGACATTGTCATAGCTTCAAAGTTTCTGGAGAAAGAGCTTGAGTTTTCAGGACAATCTGTTCAGCAGATGTTGGTTGCAAATGAAAATTTGAAGGAGGAAGATTTACATTCAGCAAAGATACTAGACTGAAAAGATTGAGGTTAGTGCTGCTCTACTGAGCTAGCAATGAGGTGTGCAGATGACATCTGAAGAAGGGCTATCATTAGTAAAGATGATAATAATCCTTAAATCTCATCTGTCGTTTTAAAACTGCAGCACCTTGGGGGAGAAGGTAGGGCTCATCTGACCCATAAAATGGGAAGGTTTGAAGTGACTTTCTTGTGGTGGCACAATCTGCCACTGGCTCGGAGAAACTCAAGTGCCCTCTTCACCAGGCCATGCATGATACTTTTTACAGCACAAAGTGGTCACGCTGGTCCATCTACAGGAGGGACATCTGGCAGGATGGACAAGCCTGTGCCGAAGAACCACGTCCATCAGCTTGTGAAGAGCACCAGCTTTTGTAGTGCTCCAAGCTCAACAGAGAGAGGTGGCAAGCCAGCAGAGCTTGACATTGGCAGGCACTAGCAACACGTCAGGCTAGAAAGCAAGGGTAATGGAGAGCAGCCCTGCTCCTGGGAGAGGAACTCACTGTAAATGGGATGGATATGTGGAGAAATGCTCTGCATCATGTGCATGAATGGAAATAACCTTAGAGAAACAGATCAATAATGATACTGCGTATTCCACCTGGCTTGCCTCTGGGTACTGCAATTCCTGTCTCGTGGTGCTGGAAATGTGTGGTCAGGGTATGTTCTCCCAGAAAAGAATCTGCAGTGTGGTAAAAGCAGCAGGGATCCTTTCTCAAGTGAGGATCCAAACTGCTCTAAGACATTTCAGAGGTGCACAAACTGTTCCTGCTCTGAGATGCAAAAGAGATCTCTGGTCAGACTGTTAAAGTGTAAGGGTGACTCCTCATGTTAACAAGTGCTGGCAGACACTAACCCTGTCCAGTGCTCCGCCATGAGATCAGAGTCAACACTCAAACATTTCCCAGTGTACTTCCAGGCCGTGAGACATAGGTGTCAGTAGACTCCTTTCAGAGTTTTAGCTTGTTCAATGGTCACAACAAAGAGAACAGGGCCAGGGAAGGAGCCTGTTCTTACCACACTTCCCTTTAAATAAGGCAATTCTCTGTGTTTCTAGAGCATGCACAAGATCTGAGTCCATGTGCACAGGCATCCTTGCTTTTCCCACTCAGGATTTTTACCCATATTTCACGTATTGCAAATCTGAGATGCAAATTTCTATCTTTTTTATAAGATACACATTAAATTTCAGGGCTTCATTAACAACACTATCAGTAACCTCATACCACCACCTTTTGAGTTGTTGGCTTAGGGAAAGGCTTTCAAACATTGACCACATTTTGCATTTCCAAGTTTCCACTGCTGCCTGTGTATCCAAACATTGACAGGTTTACAACATTATCTCCAAAAACCTCACATCCTAAATCTTTTGTCTGTTATGTCATACGTGCTCCTTGTTTGGAGGAGTGGTGCTTGAGTTGCAAAATTTTCTTCCCGTTACAGTGATTCTTTACCTCATTTGTCCAGGAATATGGGCGTTTCCATACCTTTAAAAATTCCAGTACTGGTGCAGAATAAAACAAGTTGTATCTCCTTCAGTAGTGAGTGAAGCAGGTTTTAATCTGTCTCTTCATACCAGTGGTAAATTTGACCTTTACAGGTTTAAAAATATCCCCTAGCAGAAGAAAGGATTTAAAAAATGAGGTGCTAACTGCATTTTTATCTGCATATCAAATCTGGACTAATCCATCACAACCTGTTAAGTTTGCTGGCAATGGTTTTGTCTTTTTGCTTGAGTGGAGGTCTGTTTTTGTAATCTTTGCCATCAGATCCTAAAAATTAATAGATTAATATAATTGTTGTGAGGGTTTACAAAAATAATACGATGTTGCTTCTATATAGGTACTAAACAGGGTGCAACTTTATTTACAGTGTAAAGTGCATCACATGGAAGTCATTTAAAACACACAACAAGCAGTGACATAAATGACAATACAGTACTGGGTAGGGAGGGGAAAATATTCCAGCAAGTATCAAAACATCATCAATAGCGCTAATATGACAGCCTCTAGTTTCAGCTATTCTGTCCTAACACCACATCTCCTTACAAAACGTGTTGACTGGGTTGATCCCGGGACTCCATGTACAAGTCACTAGTGTGAAGCTGGGGTGCTAAAAGCTATTCTCCAGCCCTAAACTCTCCAGCAGTGTCCTGCCAGATCTAAGCACTCTCCTCACCACTGCTGTTCTGCTCTGGAGATGACCAGGAGAGAGTCAGAGGACACACCAGAGAAGCACACTGGAAAAGGGACAAAAACATGAGAATGACATATAAATAAAGATCTGCTTTTCTCACCTATGCACTCTTTCCCTTGAGAAGTCCGGTGTTGGTCACTGCAGCTTCCCTTCATTTGCTGTTAAGGCAGCAAGGAGGTCAAGGAACAAAGTGCCTACAAATGGTGGTGACTGTGTATTGAAATGTGGACATTACTTACTGAACACTAACTTCAGTCAAAGCTGTAAACGTTGATGGCTATGGAGCTGGGAGACAGAAGATTTTTGCTATGTGCTAGCAGAGGCCATTAGAAAAAGAAGGTAGTGGGAGCTAAAACTACAACTCTTCAGCTGGTTGCAGCTCCCACGGGGAAGGAATCTACATTCACATTAATCTGATCCCCTAATGACTCCTATTCTTTACTATCTGTTTTTCTTTTAATTGGCTGAAAGCTCCTAATGGCTGACAACTTTGATTGTTTCTTTCTTCCCTGTTTCTGGTCTTGGGCTACCAGCCATCAGTTATGTGTCAGTATTTACTAGAGCTTTGTTACTGTAACTGTGAGCTCATTTTGGTGTCCCATCATTTTCCTGTATCAGGGTTCATGCATAAAAGGAAGGTACATCCATAAAGTGGGGTGGGGCAGTTGTGCACACCTTAATCTGGAGGGTAACTAAGCAGGAATAGGAAGCTACAGAAGGTAAAATTTATTTATCCTTTTTCTTTCTCAATGATAACTGCAAATTACACTTTTCTGTTATTATTGGGGAAAATGGACCTTCTGATCAATGACTCTCAGGTTCTAAGATCATTTTTCATAGATCAGACTTTTTGCAAACTGATAATAATTACCAAACACGTGACTTTGAAAAATACATGTGATTTCTGTTTTGTAATTCCACCACCCTACTTAATCATAAATTTTAACATTTCAATTCATCAGAGCATGACTTAATGGTGGCAATCATGTGTGTGTTTTCCTCAGACACAATGGGATCACCAGTCTGAGAATGAGAAATCTGATGTGTACTCTCAGTATTTCTCAGTCAGCTGAGCATTTCTGCCTGTGTGTTCTCAAGAGAAGCCTTTTCCAGTTTTTTGAGGATTCTGCATAACAAAACCGCAACATTTTGGCAAACAGATAGCAAACTTTCACCAGTAAACGTAACTGGTGCCCTCTCTCTCCATCTCAGAGGCAGTCAAGTATTGGGATCCAAACCTAAGATACCAAAAACTTTCACCTAGCAGATACCTGTGAAGATATGTACTTCATTTTTATTGGGAAGGGATGGTGGTTACAGGCAGGTGGTGAGTCCCATGGCAAATGGAAAGTGTAAGTTTCAGAGATCCATCTGCTTCCTACTGCTGGATCCTGGATTATCCAGCTTAGAGCTACACCTGAATGGCCTGTAGGTCAGAAAGCTTCAAAGGCTCTTGTTGGCTAGACTTAAACCATTCTTCTCTGAATGAGATGATGTTTCCTCATCTCTTTTACTAAGAAATCTTAGGTAAAACTCATGATGATGCCTCCCATTAAGTCACTCTCCAATGAAGTTAATGTCATATAAACTACACTACGGAATCTTCTTATGCTCACCAGAAACTGTGGTTACAACATAGACCTTATCACATGCAGTTTTAATTTTTATCAACTGAAGTTCCAAGAGAGGCCCAATGCAGAGTTTGGCGGCTCATTCAGCCTTGTGTAACACTCTTCACTGTTGAGTTGCTGGACAGTAGTATGCTTTGGCAGCTGGTAAGCAGAATTGCCATACTCTGTTTAATCATGGTTGACAATATAGTAGAGTTTAATTAGCTTACTTAATGTAAGAAATGGGAGGGACTTCACTTTAAACAACCACTTCCTCAGTGGATTGTGGGAATTTTTACATTTGTATGTGTATGTGTGTATGACACCTGTGTAGCAGCATATATTTGATAATACTTTTATAAATGAAAAATACAGAGGATTTCTTTAAAAATTGAAAGATGTATCACAAAATAAAATACAAAACAAGGGAGCTGGGGAGGGACGGGGAAGGGAAACAATGGATTTGATTTACAATGCATTAGAATCCAAGCTCTGGTGCCTAGGCTGAAGAAAGATATCTGAATGTAGAATTGCTGCTCTGATGTTAAAAGGGATAGAATCCAGCCTTTCGTTTCCTGCATCAAAAAACCCAAACAAAATAAAATCAGTGGTGTGCTGAACATACCAAATGATCAACAGTGAGGCACAAGAGGATGGCATCTGAAAGTATACCAAGGATTAGAATGCCACAGCTCAAAGAGGCGGGGAGAGTGGGTATGGGAAATAGAAATATCTGACATTTAATTTAAGTCATGGTGCATCACAGAGTAGTTTGGAACAAGTCTTATTCTGCATGCTGATAAAAACTTTGGGACCTTTCAGCTTCCCCTTATAAATCCACACCTTGTTAACCTGCAGCAATCTGCTATCATGTTATTTGCCTGTATTACTTCAGAATTCCCAGAAAGATACCATACCCCATAAAGAGCCACAAGTAACTGAGGCCAAAACCTAACAAAATGTGAAACAGATCTCAGAGCTTGTTTCTGTCTTTGCTTCACCCACCCAGTTATGTTTGGGAAATGTCCTCTCAAACAGCTCTGGAAGGGACAAGCTGCTAGACTCTAATCCTGCAGGGCTAATGACCCACCTTCTGTCAGACTTCCAATGCTGCACAGAGCTATGGACTTTGACAAAAAAACCCAGCAAAAGAAGCCAAGGGTAGTCTCGTTTGGAAATAGTCTGAAACTTTGCTCTGCCTCTCATGAGATAACCTCCACAATTTTTGGCTATTATGTCCACTGGATTTGGGCTTCTCTGCTTTGTGTCCTAAATGGAAATACTACCAGACTTCAGATGTATACCTTTCAGTCTAAAGCTGAAAGCTATTGTTTATTGGCAATACATTTAAGTTGCTTCACTAAGGCACATATAATCACAGCTGACAAAAGATAACTATTAATTTTAGACAATGTGATTTCTCAGTCAAGCATCTCTTCTATAGCTTTAAGACAAACTGTATATCAGAGAGATAGGAAGGAATGTCTGTCACTATCTGCCCAGAAAGAAGAACAGAAAAAATTACAATGTCACAGGCTTCATCTGTTCCCTGCAGAAAAATATTAATATTCATGTGGTTTTTATTTAGCTTTCCAGGATAATGACTACTGTGTTCAGCAGGAGCCTGTGTGAGTTGAGGTGTATACATTTTTTGCTATCATGGCCCTAGAGCTGCCAGGAGATTTGAACTTGGACTTGCCTCAGAGGCACCTTCTTGTACTCTTTAAATGATTACATCACTCAATGCTGGGTGTAACATGACTTATTATTTATGGCAAATGTTGCATGACCCCAGTCTTGAACATGGACCCAGCTGAGGTATATACAGTTCAAAATGAGCACTAGTAAAGAGTAAGCCACCAAAATTTCCCAAAGAACATTCTGTATTACATGTCAAAACCCCACTTCCATTTACATAATGAAAAATCAGTCTAAACATTGTGGGTTTGCCTGTCTGCTTACATGTAAAGATGCAATTTCCTGAGTTTTCTACAAGTTTGGCAATCATTTTGCAGAGTACCCTCTAAGGTCTTTACATATTGCCCATAAATCTTGAGGTATCTAAAGGTTACTGATTTACAGAATCTAGAGGTACTCAAAATGTTACAATTATTTGCTCATTCCTCAGATTTAGAGTTCAGTAGGGTGTGATTCAGCCTAGCCCTGGGACAGTGCTCAGTGACACTTACCTAGAGCAGTCAGGTCCAGTCCAGGAAGAGGGACAGTAGCACCGATTTGGTCGTATGCACCTCCCACCATTTAAGCAAGGCAACTGGCAAACAGCTGCACACAAACACACACAAATTTGCATTAATGAGCACATCCACAACAAGCTGATTTAGTAGCAGGATGCTGAAAATCCATCCTGCCTTATTCTGTTAAGAATGGGAAGGGCAGCCTGAGAAGCACACGTCTGCTACGTGTGATTTGACTCCTTCTACTACTTTTGTTGTCTGACACATTGTATGAACTGTATGAAACAGTCAGTGTGTAATTTTACATTGCCTTAAAAATTCTATTGTTCTTTGATTCCAATTAAGACAACAAAGGAATGCAAGCAGAAGTAGGAGCAATAATTAGAAGAATCATAAGATGAACAGGAGAATGGAATAAAATGTAGATTATTTTTTTAAAAAGGAATGTGACAGCTTAATACCAGAAAGGACAAGCAGACACCAGACATGGGGAAAAAAGTCTAGAAAGAGATAGCATAAGCAGAGGAAGCTGAAGGTCAGACAGCCATGTGCAGCAAGTAGTAAGACTTCACAGAATGGCACTTGTATGGAGACAAGGAAAGGAACCAGACAATGACAGTAAGATCCTGAAAGGCACTGGATAGCCCTAAGAGGTGAGACTAGGTGCAACAGGGTGTTGCAGAAAAAACTCTTGTCTGCCTTACAGGTCATGCTGAGCCTGGTTGAACATGCTTTTGTGTGACAGTCTAACCCAAGGGTATCAAGTAAGCAAACAAAAGTAAAAGTTTCAAGTCTTCCTATCAGTTTTGAGATTGAGAGGTAAAGAACCACACAATTTATAGAACCAATTTAGATATACACTTAATGAGGTCCTTCAAACACAGACATTTATGTTGCAGAAAGATGTGAATACTTTAAAGCAGATAATGCCATACATAGAGGACAGACCTAAAGATACTAGTGAGGATAAAGTCTGGGTAATATTTTTGCAAGGAATATGCATCAGAAAGCACTGATTATTATGGAATTACAGGAAATGGAAATGAGTAGTCACAGGACTGCAAAAAACCTACTTCAATTCCTCTGGGCCAAACAAGAACAAACAATGGCAGAAGGTTATAGTGATAGGCCATCCATTACAGGCCATATACAATTAAGTGCACCAAGTAGATAATGTTGAAAATTACTTCTGATTTTGGAATGAAGCATATGACCAAAACATCTTTAGCTGTCACTGAAGTATTTCTCTATCACAGCAAAATGTCAAAATCAGTAGCTGAAACAACAAGTGATTAAAAAACTTTGTAAGCAGTGTTTATGATGCAGATGTAGTTGTTCACTATAATTTTCCCTTTAGCTACTGAAAAGAAAATCAAGCCTGTACAGATTTGAATTGCTGGCCAAAAAGCCAAGAAGCCATCTATCCTCCTCAAGCACCTATTATAGCTGCAAAGCTTGTGAAATATGAGAGGAAATGATGCATTATGTGTTAGGCAAGAGTCCCTTCAAAAGACAATAGTTCAGAGTTAAAATGTTCTCTCTGGTATTTCAATTTTCTACAGAAGGATTTGGTTTGCAGTGTATTGCACAGCTAATCCCCCAGATTCACTATTCTTATCAGTCAAACAAATACTATGAACATTCATTAACAGAGGCATGGATTCCTTCCCAGCTCACCCCATCAGCCACCAAAGCCTTGCAGGAAGGCCAAAACTGGGCTTTCATGTTAAGTCCCTATTAAAAATCAGTTAAGGTGCACTTGGACAATAAAAATACAGTGAAGAAACTGAAATATATGTTTAAAAATAGCTAATATTTGTAAGTGTTTAAGATTTAACAATGATTGAAAGATGTTTCAGTAATCAGTCAGTTGCTGAGTTCTACTGTCTCTTCACAGGGAAAAATCTTTCAAAACCTGGTGTTCGTTCAGTCTTCATATGGAACACCATATTCTAAACTCAAATATTTTCCATAACTGCAGCCAACCTCATCTCACACAAATGGACTGGTTAGGCCACAAACCTGGACACTAGAATCACTCCCCTCCTACCCCTCACTATTTTTGTGTGCTCCATGACCTTCACCTTTGTTTAGGTGCAAGTAAGAGATCTAGTAAAAGGAAGTGCACATTGAATTTGCTCAAAGAACTTAGATGATACCTAATGTAAGGTACCCATGTACGATGTATCTATTGAACTCAATCACCCTTAAATCCTTGCTTTGGTGTGCTCTCTGTCCTGATTCAGTACCCAGGCAATTAGTGGGCATCCATCAAACCAGACAACTCTGTGGTGAAAAACCTCTATAATACCTGCAGCTTGTTTGTGAATTTAATGGTGACCTGAATTTCCTGAAGATGAAAATGAAAATCATGCACCTGGAATTGAGAAAAATAGTTTTATTCTTGTTCTTGGATACCCTTTCTCCTTTGCACTGCTTTTTGCAGAGAGTACTTTTGTGACTACTACCTGTCCTTTTTCAGAGCAAGTTTTTCTTGGAATTTTAAAGACTCATCAGGGAGGGACTAGTCTGGAGGTAGTTTACAGCTGGAAACAGCAAATCCTCCAGGAATATTATTGTAGGCCTGGGTTTTCCTGTGACAAGCTTTGTGTTCTATGAGTCCCTAGAGAACTGTGCTAGGTATTGCTAGCAGAGTCCCAAAAAGTGAGAAAAAAATGCAGGTGAGAAGTTTTACCCATATGGCAGCGTGATCCAGTCCATCCAAGGGGGCAGTCACATTGGTAAGGGGCCACACAGCGACCTCCGTTGAGACATGGCAGAATGCATATTGCTAAGGAGAAAAGAACCAGAGAAAAGAATTATATCCCATGAAAGCAAAGAATAGAGTGTGCAAGAGACGAACTTACGTATAACTAGAAACTCCACTGCCCCTTGAAGTGTTTGCATGGAGTATCAGCAGAGCTGAGCAGGATCTACCCACCAGGCATGAGCAGCACATACAACTGGCAGGGCAGACAGATATGACAAAGAGTAGTGGCAAAGACATGGATAGGCTGGAGCAATTGCTGGAGTCCTTCAGATGCTTGTAGGCTCTGTGCCCATGGGAAATGAGCCAGGGCTGTCTGTATCTTGCATGTAATATCCACAGATACTGGCTACTGTAAGAATGCAGGTGAACCCAGGATGGGAAGAAATGATGATGTCTGACTCCAGTTCAGAAGCTGAATGATTTCTTTATTATAACTATATTATAATGCATTAATATACTATTGTAAAGAGGATACTAAAACTACATACCTTCTTTTCTAACTACGACATCTAACTCTCACAAGCTTGTGACCTTCCTTCTGAGAGTCCAGACACATCTGGATCTCATTGGCCATTGGTCCCAGTCAATCTTCACCAGAATCCAAGCACACAATCACTCCAGGTAAACAACTCTCCAAACACCTTCCACATGGGAAAACAAGGAGCAGAAATAAAAATTGTTTTCCCTTTCTTCTCTCTGTGCTCCTCTATGAAAAAATCCTGAGAGAGAGAAGAACGTGCATGCCACAACTGGCCACTTCTGTGATGGCGCTAACAAAACCAGTTCATGCTTTAATCACACAAAATGTTCATGAATTCTCTGGGCTTGCAGATGTAGCATCCAAAACAAGTTAATCTGTGCCCTGCCCATAGAAAGGCACTTTGTCTAGGCTAGTGAAAACATGCTGAGACAGGTGAGACCATAAGCCTCCTGGGGAAAGGCAGCTTGGATACAAGGCATTTTGGGTGAAAAAGGCTAGGGCTGGAAGCTCTGGGGAAGAAACAAAGCACATACCAAGCAGCTGATGACCTCTGGACAGAGCAACAATTGAGCTACACTGCTCCTGTGAGCAGATCTGCAAAACTCCCATGTGTTCATGCTTTAAGTATCTTCACAAAACTATCATCTTCACTATGCTAAGTGACAAAGTACTTGAGCATACATGCTCTAAGAAGAGCAAGAGTGGAGCTAGGTCTCAAATTTGGACTCAAGTCCAAATGGACTTGGAAGTGCCACTCAAGTGGCACTTCTAGTAGAGTTTAATACTGGGAGGGTGGATGGGGGCTGCTGATGTAGGGGTTCTTCTTCTGCTGCTGCACAATAGAGGTCAAGCTGAGCAGGTGCAGTCAGCTTGGATAAGAAAATAATTGTGAACTTCCATGGACCTCACAGGCCTAACCTGTATCACCAGGAAATACTTTTCTGTATCATTAAACTCGTAGTACCATGCAAGTTTTTTAGAATGGCCAGGACTCTCTCAAGAAGATGAATCCTATCTTTTTTGTGAAATGTACTGTGAACTACAAGGTGACTGAATTCTTTCAGTGGCCTTACTGTGGCCTGATACTGACAGGTCAGTGCTCAGTGCTAGCACTCAAAAATTCCTTGGGCTCCTAGAACAGGCCCTCAACTTCTAAGACAAAACCTGTTTTTCTGTTCACTGGTGCACCTTGTTTGACAAGCAATGCAAAACTGGTGTTGCATGGACCAATTGTGGGAATTCTTTTCCCCTTTTCTAACTATCTATACTAAAGTTANCTGTACCTGCATGAAGTGTGACCTGCCTAGTCAGTTGCCAGTCTGAACTGGATGATGACTGAAATGGCTGGAATCATAAATGAAATGGCTGGTTCTGGAGAATGCTTCAAATGTCATTACTGATGAAACTAATAAACTCAATTGTGGGATACCAAACACAATTTTGTCAGGCAGAGGGTGCAATGCTCTTCTGCTGAGACTGTGAGACTTACAGGACTAAATTGCATGTATGGCTGTGGTGATACTGCCAGGCACAGGGACAGAAAAAGAGCTGTGTGAGTATACCACATAGCTGGAGTTTCCATAAATGCAAAAAGACAAAACTTGCTGAACCTCTTGTTCTCATTCTGTATCTACCACTAATTTGTGCCATGGGCAACCGCTACTGTCAGAGAGAAGACTTGAACGCTGCAGAGATAGATTCAGAGGACCATTTTAACATATGATACATCTTAAATACTTGAACCATATTCTTTTCCAAGAACTGGATGAGAATGTGCACAATTTTTGTAGGTTTCCATGTATACTCAGTGTCAGGGGCAGTGACTCAGATTTGGGGACAGTGACACTACCCCTGCTGTAGATCTTGGACATGCTAAAGCCTTACATCAGGACCATACTGAATACTAAACACTAAATAAAGGCACTTCCCTTTTCTATCCACATAGGCCTACGCCTTACTATGTGTACAGTAATAAGGTTCCCCATTCAGCAGCTATGCCAGCCTGAAAGGGTTAAATCTCACAAATTCCTTGCACTAAGACCACCATGAAGAGAAACATGGATCAAACTGGCATCCCAATGTCACCCAGGGAATCTGATTTGAGAGTCAGATTTGGCTCTATTCAGTGATAGCAGATCCAGTTCCCTAATAATTTGGAGATCCATGACAGGAAAAACCAGTCTAGAATTTGTAAGGCACAAGTACACAGGTTAGGAGGGACAGCATGGAAAAGGTGACACATTACATTATTTGAACATGAACTGATGAGGTTCATAACCACAGACTGATAAAAACAGAAGCCAAGAAACTAATGCAGCCACCAGCAGAACTGGTGCTCTGTTCTAATCCCTGCTCATTCCCCAAAACTATCAGGTATTGCTATTAGAAACAGACTCTGGAGAAATGAAACAAGGTGTTCTTCAACCACAGTGAAAGAGCACCCAGAAACAAAATCACATAAATTAAAAAAGTGCTTGTTTTGCTTTGAAGATGTAAGGGAATGGTTATTTTTCTAGAAACAAGCCAAGTATATACCTTTCTGTTCCCTTTCATTTGTCAAGCAGAATATATTAATGATTTTTATGGTTTTACCTCTTGTGCATTTTCTGGTTCACTGCAGTAAATTCATCTGTCTTACCTACAACACCCTTAAGATTGCAGTCAGGGATGGTATACATACGCTCTTCGCAGAGACGGCCCATCCAGCCATCAGGACACGAGCAGGCGTTGGGTCGCTCGCAGATGCCGCCGTTCTGGCACGGGAACCGGCAGACAGCTGGAAACACCGCGATTTCGTTACAAACTCTGGACAGTGAATTAGAAGCCTAGTACCTCAGCATCTTGCACAGACCTTTGCAGTTGTAAAGCTTAGAGCAGAACAAACAGATGCAGAGAAGTTTAAAACATTGCTTGATTTTGATTTCAAGGGCTACATCATCTTCTGGCTCTGTGTGTTTGATTAGGTACTGTAAGCAAGAGTGTGGGAATCATTAAGATAATCAAAAGATTGTCCACAGAAAGAAGGAAAATGTAGACATATTTATAGCTGAATAAATTATTTGGATAGTGTTTCAAGGCTGACACTATTCTTTATCTGATTTTCCCACTAACTTTTGTAAAACAAAATGAAAATACCCATACAATACACCATCCTCACCCCTTCCCCCAGGCCTTCTAAATTGACTCTGGAATAGAATCAAGCTTTCTTCTAACCGTGGTATGAAACACCAAGATAATGCCATCTGGCATAATATACACTGTGTCTAAAGTAAGATTAACTGTGTGATAGAACAGGCAATTTTTACTGCACTATCATCCAGCATAATGAGAAGTGACCAAAAATGGTGCAGCAGGGGCAGAGTAAGTGTTCATCTCTAGAACTCAAAGTGTGCCTACAAACCTCACCTAGCATTCATGCTGACTGGTGCTTCTTGGCTTCCATTCCCATTAATAAGCACCTGATCATAAAAGTGAGGAATTTGGAGCGGAGTCTATCATGCTGGGACAATATGGTGCCTGGGCTGGACAGACTTTGCACTTCTTTGTCACTTCTACGACACTGTACCATCTCTTGTCGCATACATCCAGGGAAACCAGGACTACTTTAGAAAATCAGGTGAAAGCTATGCACAGACATGTAATACTTAAAGATCATTGGAAGAAGCGCAATCTTTCTCATGGTGGTGTACATACATACAGAGAAAATGAAAAATTGTGGCTTCAAAACAATACAACAGAACAAATAAGTAATCAGACTGACAGTAATCTCAGGAAACTCAATCTGAGTTTCCTAACTGCATCTGAACTGCTATTGTTAATTAGTTATTAGGTGAGCAAAATATGCATTTAAGCTTTGAGTGTTTGTTAGCAATAAATACAAACAGTGGATTGGCACACTGAAACACTGCTCAGACCTGAAATCCCCATTGGAAACAATGCAAATTTTTCCCTCAGAGAGACAAAATTGAGTCACTGCTGGAGCTAAGCCATGCCAAAATGCAAGCTACAGCTTGGAGTCTGTTGAAATGAGGCCAAAGCTCTGCCATGTTATTTTTCAGTCTCAAGAGCCTTCCCATCAAGTGTCAGCTGATAATGAGAATGGGAAGAGATGTCTGGAAGATTAACATAATTTGCAATATTTTAGCAGTGATTTTGAAAATTTTTGTTGTAAAAATATCTGTTACTACACAGACAGCTTGTCTCTGGGTGTTGACTAAAGCAAAATGGTGTGCCAAACAAGTTTCTTTTCTGCAATGGAAGAACCATTTAAAGCTTTGTGTGATCTTCACCACTTAAACAATATTCCATGAATGTATAATGGGATGTGAGATAAAAGATTAATGTATAAATGATATCCCACATTAAATTCAAAGCCCATGAAATAAGGTCTCTGAAATGCATTTTTCCTCTCTGTCAAAGTAGAAGATGCAGATATTTCATGAGTTACAAAAATTGCTTTGGATGGCAACTCCAAGCTACTCAGCAATCAGACGTCAGATAGAGATAGGCTTTTCCTGGGTTTCTGCCCAGGTCCTAGTTGTGAAACTGAATGAGAATGTATCATCCCTAGGTGTGCACTTGTTATACACCAATTTAGGCAAGAAGAGACTACTTGTCTGTAGCTGTGAGGATTATTCTTGTCAACGGACAAGACTAGAAAAATGCTTGGGACTGGAAGTTAAGCTGAGATCTCTTTTATTTTTTTTTTGTCTATTGTAAAAGCAAGCAAATACAGTCCTGATGTGCTGGGGAGAGAATAGAAACAATCAATTGTGACTTTAGTTAATGGTAGCAAATCTCACATCCATGGTATCAATCTTTTGACATCCCTTTGTAAATTTATCTACACAGGACACAAAAGCATCACACTGCTGCGAGTCAAATGTGTCAGAAGTGGAAAAATAAATTCTGTTATCTGTTTTCAGCTTTGCAAAATGCTTTCTTGTGGTTGCAACTGAACAATTTCCTCAGGCCCCAGCTTCCCTCTCATAATGTTCTTATTTGCTGATAGGGTACAAACTTTCTTGTTGACAGCTCCACATGGACCACTCACAGTCAGCAAGAGGTGAAGAGGGCAAACAGACGAGTTTTAGAGCACTTCAGAAAGAAGAAACTGAGTCAGGTAAGCTATGTGCATCTGTGCAGCCTAACGAGTCCTGCAGATATTTACAATCAGCAGATCCAGGCTAATACTTCTCACTCCTGAAACTCAGATCAGAATCTGGCCAGCAACCTCTAACCAGTGGTGATTCAGGCAAGTGCAGCTGTGGTGAGAGCTCTTGCAAAGAAGTCTGCTTTTTAATTATATTATTTACATTAACAAACCTGTTCAACTGGGACAGAACGTTTCAAGCAGGCTTAGAAAACATTAATAATCAACTCACACCGCCATAAGCAAGAATCCAGCATGAGTCATTACAAAGAGTGCTTTCATGTAGTTTCTGATGTAGACCACAAAGGCTTGGGTCCTGTAGGACTTTTGTTAGGAAAATCACTCACATGAATTATAAAGCAGTTTTGAAAGATCACTTTGACATGTGTCATGAAAATGCAGGACAGTCCTTTCAGAAACATCTTTAGTTCTTTTAAAGTCCCCTTTAGAAAAGAGGAGAGAAATTGTTATTCCCCTCCCTTAATTCACAGGTTATTCTGCCTTGTTTTCCACCTTCATCATGTGTCCACCTCTTCACTGCATTTTTTGGAAATAATTTTCCCTAATACTTATTCCTCTGAACAGTCCCAGTAGATATTGCAGTGTTGCAAACAGAACGTTTGACAGTGCTTTGCAGATCAGCCCTTTTCTTGGTTCCTGGTGACCAGTGGCATGAACCTTTCTTAGCAGAAAATTGCATCCCTTGGCATAAAGGAGTTCTTTGTAACTGATAAATATTAAATAAGAATAAAAAGTAAAGCTGGTGATATCAAAAGGACAGTTGAACAATCCAAAGTGTTACAATTGGAACAGATAATATCCAAATAATTTTGCTACTGAATTCTATCTTAGGTAAAGTAGCTATTATGCAGAGATCCCTTGAATTGTGTAGCCATCACAGTTTAGAAATACAAATTTTTTAGAAACAGCCTGGTGCTTTGGGAGTGCAAATTTCCAATAGGACTTTTGGATACATCATGACAACTGAAGTAGCTCCGTTGCTTTTCCTTCAAATCTTCTCTACTTGGCTGCGTGATGGGTAATTGCTCATGCCGGTGGCAAGCCACGGTCACAAACCCAAGACAAACCTGTTTCTCCGGAAAAGCTACTCTATTCCTGAAATATTCAGGAGTTGCAAGCCCTCTTCTTTGGTTCTGGTTCTCCTCAAAATGCTTTACGGATCCATGATTTTTAGGCAAGACGTTATAACTATCAGATACAGGAATTTCGGTGAGTGCCTGCTTTCATAGAGTAGGGTAACTCAACTTGTTTAGGTGTCAGCATTCATAATATTTTGCTGTCAGAATTCATACAAAAAAACTGATGAGGTTCCATGATTTGCCAGGCTTAGCACAGTATAGAATCCTCTATCTCCAAATAGCTTCTGACCTAAACAGAAACTCTCTGAGGAAGGAAGAGCTGTTGCTTGTATTTTGACATAGGAAGCTGAGATTTGAAGGAGAGGCAGACTTGACAATTCTGATAATGACTCCAGTGTTCCCAGGTGAGTGTCCTGGAACTTTTCTTCTTCTGTGTGAAGAGGAATGTGGCTGCTCATGATTGGCCACTGCTGTGTTGTAAGGTTTTTTGCTTTCTAAACAGAATACCTAAAGCTCAATTTGTCATAGTGGCTGTTCCACAGCCTGAAATAAGACTTCAGGGTGCAGCTAACTCCCTGCTCCACAGCTACCCAGCAGCAGAGGGCAAGCCAAGCTTCTGACATGGAAATGGCAGATGGCAAGATCTCTTCCACCAAAGCCCTATGATCCTGAACTCTTTTGCTGTGCCTCATCCATGGCTTTAAGTTAGTATTTGAATATGCTTATGCATGTTTTTTATTGTTACTTTATTTTCTCTTCAGTTTTTTGTTTCCCCCATTTTCTGTTCAAAACTTAATTTATTTGAATCTTCTAAATGGAAGAGTTAACTCTTGACTTTAAAAAAGTGAATATTTTAGCTCAACAGCCCAAGAAATTACAAATACCTCCTGATATGCCCAGTGTAGAAAGCCTGGTATATTGTTAAATCTATGAATTTTCTAGAGTGTTCAGTGTGTATTATTTAGTGAGCTATATCAATCTACCTCTTATTGCAAATTGAATTTCAGGACCTGCCACACTTTAAACATACTGAGGGACAAAGAGCCCATTTGTTCTCTTTTGGTTTCTGCAGCATTCAGTTTTTGACTGTGAAAAACTGACTGGCAATGCTTATCTGAAACAGCTCAGCTTGTCAGAAAGATGACTAGCTCTGTCACTTTCGCACAAAAGATGTCAGGAGAAAAGATCCTAGGTGTGGGATACAATACTGTAGCAAAAGAAACTGTAAGACTAGCTAGGACTAAAGAAAAAATTTATGGAAGCCTTCTCTTTAACTTGGAAATAAAGCAATAACCTGGAATTAAATGCCCTGAGTGAAACTATGACTGCACTAAAACTAGCAAAAATTTCACTTTCATTTTTATTGCACCTAGGATGACACCTCTGTGTTTATGGCAAATTAAGCTATCATTCTGTTAATAAAAAATACTTACCTTTGCAAGTAGGAGGTGTTGTCCATGTTCCATTTTCCAAGCAAATACTCCGCAGGGGCCCCTCCAGCATGTACCCACTGTAGCATGAATAGGTGATCATGTCTCCATACTGATAGAAGCTACCACGAATCAGAGCATTCTCTACATGAGCTGGGGGACCGCAAGATATCTCTAAACAAAAGAAACCATCCAGATGTTGGTGAGCTGCAGAGCCTACATGACAGACGTTTTAACCCTGGACACAATGCTGTCCGGGGAAGGTGCCACAGACACACCTCTGGTGGTAAATGAGCAATGGAGTCCAAGGATCTGGACAAACTTAAAAAGTGGGCTCATGAGAACCCCATGATTTTCAACAAGTCCAAGGGCAAAGTNTTCTTAAGGGGTCTTATTAAGAGGAGGTAGTATTTATGTGGGAAGATAGAGACAGAACAAGAGGTGATGGTTTTAAACTGAAAGAAGGCACATTTAGTTTAGATATTAGAAAGAAATTCTTTACCCAGACAGTGATGAGGTGTTGGAACAGGTTGCCCAAGGAAGCTGTGGNGCTCAGGTCAGGGCAATCCCAAACATGAATACAGACCGGGAGAAGAAGTCACTGAGACCAACTCTGAGAAGGGCTTGAGGCTCTTTTTGGTGAGAGGCTGGACATGAGCCAACAGCTGCATTTTTGGATGAAGCCCCAAAAGCCAACTGTATCCTGGGCTGCATCAAAGAAGTGCGACCAGCAAGGTGAGAGAGGGGATTATCTCACTCTATTCTGCCCTTCTGAGACTCCATCTGGAGTGCTGCATCCATCTCTGGGGTCCTCAGTACAAGAAAGTGTGGGTCCAGAGAAGGGACACAAAAATGATCAGAGGGATGGAGCATCTCTTCTACGCAGACAGGTAAAGATAGCTGGGATTATTCAGCACGGATCCAGGAGAAGGCTTCAGGGAGACCTCATTGCAGCTTTCCAGTTTCTTAAGGGGTCTTATTAAGAGGAGGTAGTATTTATGTGGGAAGATAGAGACAGAACAAGAGGTGATGGTTTTAAACTGAAAGAAGGCACATTTAGTTTAGATATTAGAAAGAAATTCTTTACCCAGACAGTGATGAGGTGTTGGAACAGGTTGCCCAAGGAAGCTGTGGATGCCCCATACCTGTAAGTGTTCAAGGCCAGGTTGGATGGGACCCTGAGCAACCTGATTTAATGAATGGCATCCCTACCCATAGCAGAGGGGGTGGAACTAGATGATCTTAAACGCCCTTTCCAACCCAAGCCATTCTGTGATCCCATGAGTCTAAACAGTATTGTTTGCAAGAAGTCAAAAGGCTTTCCAACGTGCTTGCAAAAGGATACTGCCTTCTGTCAGTACCAATAAATACAATAAAAGGCAGCACCTCTTTCTGCAACTCTCATTGCCCATGATCTCATGGGAATCATTCTTAGGGTATTTAGGGTATCCAACAACCAACCCAGCTCCAGGGCTTGCAAAAGGTAAATTAAGAATACATTTACAGAAGGGCCTAGTAAATAGTAGGATGAATATTGTTGAAGCACCAACCCACATAGACGCCTTCTGAGTTCTTTTAAAGGAACAACTCTGTTAGAAAGAAAGAAGACACAGCTCTTCTCTAGAGCTTCTTAGAGCCCTCTGGAAAGTACCAATCCTTGTGGAATGGTGTGTCTTGTACTTACTTTCACACTTAGCTGTGGCTGGAGTCCAGGTCTCATCAGCATTGCAGGTGATCACAGACTGCCCTTTCAGCTGGTAGCCTTCCCTGCACCTTATGGATACATTCTGGCCAACATGAAAATCCACCTCTGACAGAAGGGCATTCTCTGGGATTATGAAAGGCACAGGACAAGGGTTTGCTGTTCAAAGCAAGGGTGTGAGGGAAAAGAAGAAGGGAAGAAAAAGAGATGGAAGGGAGACGACTTTAGAATAGTTTCTGCAAATTTTAAACCCAAAACACACGAGAAGCAATAGAAATGGATGCTGTATGCAAGCCCAATTTGTAATTTGATTTGAAATGATGAGATTTGGGTCATAAAATAATAATAAAAAGATTTCTAATTCACTGCTGCCACATGGCTTGCTACCATGCTTTGCTGATGCCAGGAAAGGACATACTAAGGACCTAAGTGAGAAATATCCTACTTGTTACTGTGAAACCATTCTCTCTTGTCTTTCCTGTTTACATAACCTTTCTATAAAAGAGAAGCAGACCTAGCCTACTTCATGTTTGGAGGGGCTGGGCCAATAAAGAGCAGGAAAAATTCAGATGTCTCATTAGAGACTTACTGTGACATTCATTAGAGTTTAGAATCTCTCTAATTTTATTTATTGCTGGCTGTAAGCTTGTTGGGCTATTTTTGCATGGTCTATTGATCTCATCACCAATGTGGAAAATATTGGCTATATAAAGAGCAGAGATTTATGTCAGTTTCTTGATACTAAAATGAATAAATACTTTGTAATACAAAAATTAAATGTCTAAATTAACCATCCTAAGACTACACTAGGTCTTAAAATTAGTTACAGATATATACAGCAACAAGGAAGGCTATTGTGGGTGTGTGGGTACAGTGCACATGTACATAACACACTATTTCACAGAATTGCAGAAAAATTTCTACAGCCATTAAGTCCAACCTGCTTTTCCAAGCAGGGCTAACTAGGTCAGAAGTTGCTCTGGAACCCGATCAGAAATTTGAGTTAAATTTGAGTAACTCTATGGCTGTGGAGATCTCTGTGGAGATCTCATGTCCTCTCTAAGTTTCTGCTCCTCTGTTTGACTCTGTTGATGGTGAAAAGTTTCTTCAAAAACTTCACTGGGACTTCCTTTATTGCAACTAGTGTGCATTGCATTTCACTCTACCACTGTGCAACTCTGAGAAGAATCTGGCACTTTTTCCTTTACACCCTGTCAATATGTCACTTGTGGACAACAATAAAATCTCCCTTTTGCCTTCTCCTCCAAATGATTCTCTCACCTGCTTCTACTATATATCAAGTGGTTGACTATAATAACTCCATTTTATGTCATCTTTCCAACTAGAGGGACCTATGCAGAAGACAGCTTGTCCTTTTACTGTCACAAAAACACTCAGAGAAATTAATGCTTTAACTTGTATCAGTAACTGCCCCTGTTGTTTCTCTGCAAAAACTTTTCCATTACAAAGCAAACACACACGTTTACAGAGAGGCAAGGGATTACTCCATCTTCCATCTCTTGTGCACTCTGCTGCTGGTTCTCCTTCCAAGCTGTATCCTTTCTCACAGAGATATGTTACTGTACTGCCAACTGTATTGTTTTCATAAATTGCTTTCCCATTCAGCAAGGAAACTGGAATTTTGCATCTGGTCTCTGCAAAGGAAGGGGTCTTATTAATTCAGCTTGATATTTAGTCCTGGACTTCAAACATTTCCTGAATTAATTACACAATATGTTTAAACATATAGACTTACAAATAATGAAGAAAAAAAAAATAACAGACTTATAAATAATGAAGAACATTGATTCAGTAACCCTGGGAAGGAAATGTAGCCAGCCTAGAAAAGAAGCTCCTCCTGGTGATGGAGAAAAGCCCCCAAAAAATGGGGAAGTGAGGGCACGTTTATGACTTCAGGCTGGGGCCAGTAGGGCGGAAAGATGGAAATCATTCCTTCTTGCCACTGATAGATTCTCCAGAAACCCCACATTCCAAAATCATTTCTCAAAAGCAATTCAGCCTCTGGATTATATGATATGCGTGCTAAAGGAGGAGCTATTGCTTATCCCAGACTGGAATGTTCCAGGACACGAAACCAAACAGTTACCTTCACACAGTGGCAAGGGCTTACTCCAGCTCCCATTGGCAAGACATGTGATATTCTGGGGCCCAACAAGATGGTATCCAGAGCTGCACACAAAGGTTACATTACTTCTGTATGTGCTTCCAGTAGAAATGGCCTCTGCTTTTTCAATGGAGGGATGAAGCCCACAGGTAATTTCTAGGAGAGAAGAAAACTTTTGGGTTTTATACACAATGAAGGCTATTCTTTCTATGAGCTACCATCTGATAGCTCTGTTCTTACCCTGAATTAATGGAAAGACAGCAAGAAAGTAGCTGTGAACTGTTACATGGAGAAGAGTTATACAATTCCTTTCCTGCCCTTTCTCCTGGGGTTCACACTGCAGACACCTGAAAGTGTGTCTAAATGTATTTGGTGGTGTTATAAAATATGAGGTATGTTCAAACCAACAGAGGCTCCAGAATATTTCTTCTGTGCATGCCTGAGGCTGCATTTTCAGTCCCCTTTGTGCTCCTACAGTGGAAGATGAACTCAAAATGTGCTCAAGAACAATGGCAGTAGTTAAGAAGACTCTTGACCCCTGTCCCACACTGTGGAGACCAAGTAAATTCATCAAAGGTGAGAGAGAATGCAAGGCATAGAACTATGACATCAGCAAGAAAAGATGGAAAATTATTTATCGGTAAAGACTATAAACATTTCCATTTTATTCATTAGCTGTATGAAATAAGTAATAAATCCTTCTTCCTAAGCTCCCTCAATTAGTTATTTTCTTGATAGAGGGCCGAGATTTGATCCTAGGGAGCACAGCCGTGGTATCCAGACATACTGAGTGGCCAGGATATACTTGCTTTGGCATGGCAGGGGTGAACATGTCCGAGGCTCTGCACACCATAATTCAAGGCGAGTCATACAACAGGCCACCCTACTGACCTCAACACGACCCTCTCTATGTTTATGCCATTTCAATGTGCCAAAAGGAGATTGCTTCTGATCAGAAAGGTTACTGCCAATGAGAACTTCTCTGCTGGCTTTTCCTCTGTCTCCTCCTCTTACAGACCCTTTGCTGGAGGGAAAGACAGGGAGGAAGCCAGACAAAACACTCTCCTCCTGCCCTAGCTTTCCTGGACATCACATTGCTCTGCTTGCTACTTACGCATGCACGTAGGGGTGGAAGGGCTCCACTTTTTGTCAACGTGGCAGATCCTTCTGCTTGGCCCCTGTAGCTCAAAGCCAGGGTCACAGCTGTAAAAAACTTCACTGCCAAACAGGAACTCCTCTCCCTCAACAGATCCATTTTCTATCATGTCTGGGGGTCCACACGATATTCCTGTAATGTAAGCAATACTTTCCAATCAAACAAAATGGATTTGTTCACAGCTCCTCCATAGGTTTTACTCTGAGAAACAGGAAAGAACATAGCAGTTATCTGGTCATTGCCAGGAATTTGCTCCTGAGTAGCAGAGCAGAATCATACTTGGTGCTTCCACTTCATGCTAAAAGTAAAAAATCTATTGTGACTGTGCTGGCAGGAAGCCTCAGGAAACTGTTGCCTCTTTCAGCCAACAGGTGAAGTCAGCATAAGCATTTGTGTAGAAACTCCTATTTCAGCACAGCAATCAATGACATGTCAGAGAAGTGAAGTGCCTTTGAGGATGATATCCACAGAGTTACATTGGAGGATGCTAAATACCTGTAACTCCTGGCAACTAATGTGTTCAGAGGTCCTCAGTAATGCAGAACCCATGACCCCAAGTGTCAGAACTATTTAAACCTGGAAGCTCTCTGTAGAGGAGCAAGGCAGAAAGGTGTAGAGATTTTCTTCACACTGCTACCTGCACACACCAGCAATTCTGTCCTTCCAGGTTGTTACCAGTGGTACTTACCAAACTGTTTAGGTAAATGCAGACAGTATGGGTTTATAAAGCAAAATGAGCATTAGTGATTTCTGTTGTGTGATATCACCCTTGACCAACATTAAGTGATAGATTCAGGTAGAACATACTTCTGCACACTGGCATAGTGCCACTCCAAAGCTTGTCTTCTTGGCAAGTCCGTTCTGCATCACCCTGTGAAACAATAGAAAATGCTCAAAGAACAACTTTCCTTTAGTTAAGTCTTTTCTCCCATTATCTTTAGTATCCAGCAAGGTGAGGAAGCTTTTTCTCCATGTGCCACCCATGTAAAGAGAAAATGAAGTGCTACAGCCCAAGTCTACTAGTAGAGTCTATAGCAGAACTTTATGCAAAATGATGGGTGCTCTTTATAAACCAAAAGTTTGTGGAGCCAGTTAGTTAGTTCTCTTGTCCTTATATCTCTGGAGTATCATCTTTTTTGTCAGTTTTATCATTCTTTTTCCTGGGAATGTGTTGTGATGACAAAGTTTCTCCTTTCAGGACTCACTTATTGGAAATTCAACTAGCAATTTTTTCAACAACTGTACAAGCTTGTGTTTGATGAACATGATGTGCTGATTTAACCACATCCCCAGCACTCATTCTTTATATTTGCCTATAAATTACATTATTTCTTTCTTACATACAAGCTTTATGGACAGCCTAATAGCCCAGGATTTAATTCTTATTTTATTCCGTGACATGGAGAACAATATTTAATTATGCCCCTTGCTGTAATGTACTTTTATTACAAAGCAGGCCTATCGATATAGAGCAGTTGTTTGACATGTTGTTGTACAGCATCACACCCGATGGACTTTGCTTCCCAAAGGAAAAAAGCAGGACTTCTACAGTGGGGACACAGTTTGACACTAGGTGGCGAAACTGCATTACGAAGCTTGGAAGAGCTTGTTACTCTGTAACGACACTGGTTTATTGCTCCCTAGAATTATTTGAAAGAGCAACTCTTATTTTTTTGTCTAAATACCAACACCTTCATCCCCAGTGATATTGCATATTTGATAACATAATGAAAATTAAAGTCATTGTCACCTAAGCATTCTCCAAACTCTTATTTTAACTTGACTGAGTGAATTAACTTCTGACTGGGTGATTTTACATGCATGAAGCTCTTAATTAGTTACTGGTGTTACAGCAGTACAAAGGAAGTGCAATCTCACAGTCTGCTTGGCCTTCACAAAACCAGCATTAAGAGCCAGCCTCTGTCCTGGCAACATCTCACCACCTCATGTCTCACTCATCACCTGGGGATAGTGGAGATCATGCTGTGCCTCAGCAGCCCACTATCATTTCTGAATTCACTGCACCTTTTGAAAACACCCCTGAGGCAGCTCTGAACTTGCTAGCCTGAATCCTGATACTGGGAAAGCAATGCTGTTTCAGAGCTCAGGTGGGGATAAAAGCTGTAATAAAAACAATGGACAGGAAAGAACTTTGATTCCTCCTCCATCGGGGAATAAAGCTGCCATTGAACAAAATGGAATACCTTTGATCTATCACTTTAATACCACCCAGCAATGTCATAGAACTGAGGGCAGTGGAGTTTATGAGGAATTTCAAGTCTGGAAGGCACAACTCTAGGCAGACATAATGATTGGGACACTACAAAACGGAAAAAAAAATTCAATCTAACTCTGGCTAAAGAACCTGAGAAATTAACTCTTCAGTGACTTATGGTCACAAGCATGTGTAATGCTGTATTTGCAGAGGACTTCAGTCAAGAAAACTGAAATACTGCAAGATACCTGCTGGACATACACCTCTGAACAGGATTCTTATATTTGCTTCAACTATACCCTTAAGCCATTCAAGGGCTGCCCCAAACATACCATGAACTCTCTACAGACAATAACAAAACCAGCAGACACCCAGCTTCTATGGCATCAAAATGAATGAGGCAGTCCACAGCAATCACTTAGGAACTGAAAATGAGAACTCAAAGTTTAGACTGTTGGAGATTTGAGCTTTCTTACTTGTAATTCATAGCCAGAGTCACATTTATAAAGAGACACATCTTTGTAATTGTGTCTAGTGCCAACCACAAATCCATGCTCTGGAGACTCTGGAGTTCCACAGGACACAGGACTGCAGATGTCATCAGAAAATGGTGGCACCCAAACACCATTTTCCTGAAAAATAAATGTAATCAGAAATGTAAGAGCACTGCTTTATATGTGCAATCATATCTAATTGAAAAAGAAAAATCATAGTAGGACCATGCAGTTGCTGTGGGTGTACAGATCTAATATTATCTGTTCAATCCTTTATAAAACTTGGTAATTTAAGTAACATTTTTAAGAGGCTAACATAGACTGGAGTTATCATTGGCAGGAACACAGCTTGAGATTTAAAAGACAGAAGGAACAAAAAATAAAATGGGGAAAAAAAGCTTAGAAAAGCAAGTTCACTGGTGCAAGGTCACCTAATCATTCAGGGAACACATCAGAAGAATGAAAACTACATCTGCCTGATTTCATGTTTTGTATTTCTCTCCTGGTTGAATGTCTAACACCATGACTAAGTGCTTTAGCAGCCTTCTCTGACTTAGTAAGGGAAGTCTGATACCTGAAGAAACACTTGTCAAAGACAACTACTACTACTTCCACAGATATTTGAAACAGCAAAATGAGGGGAAAACATTTCATAAGAAAGACTTACTCTGCAAACCTACACATGCTCAGCTTTTCTCATACAAGCATACCTAGTGACTTTAAAAGTCTACTTACAAACTTAAGATGAGGTTGTCCACAGCTAATGTGACAGGAGATTACCAGTAGAATTGATTAACATGTTTGTTCTTTAACAGAGGATTCAAGTTTCTACAGGTGTACAGTGGATTAAAATGTCTGCTGCCTGTTATTCTGGAGATAAGGCTCTGCATGCAATCCTCAAAATACATTATAAATCTTGGACATAATTTATTAAAATCTCAGACATGATTTAATGCCTGGCATGTGATAAAATTAATGCTTTTCTAAAAGACAGCCTCAGCTTTTGATAGAAGAAGAAATAAAAAATTTCTAGTTCTGAAAGTCTATACATAGAAAACAAATAATTGTTATTGGGAAACAACTAAACATATTATATTTTGCAGAATATGCTTTGAATTTTTTTGTTGTGTCCAGTTAAGGGCCAAAAGGCAAGGAAGATATAAGAAGGACTCCGGAATTCAAGAAGGCCAGCAGAATAAATCTGTGCTAATAAAACTATACCTTGCATGTAGATGTGCTTGCTCCCACCAGAGTGTAGCCTTCTACACACGACAAAGTGATGCTTGTGTTCACAGTGAAGTTGTTCCCAAGTGCGATTACATTAGTGATATTTCCTGGGAGGGGACACTTTCTGGGGCAACAGGAAATACTTTGAGGGGACCATTGTCCATCTTCCTGGCAAGTGCATACATCCACTTCTGTCGCCATTGTGTACCCTTCCAGACATCTGCAACACAGCATGAAGACCTGACCACAGAGACACAGCTAGGAATGACCCAAATATTAAAAAGTCAGGACAGTAATTTTTCAGCATTAGTTGTTAATAAGTACATCTTGAGATTTTTCTACTATTTCAAGGTAAGCCTGTAAGAAGTATGTCTGGACTGAATTCATTCTGTTGCAAGAGCTGGAGACTTCAGACTTCATTTCCAGTTGTTTCATGCTGCTGTAGCATCACAATGGAAAATGAGGTGGTGGCTTTAGTACTCAGAGGGTACTGGAAGTTTCAGTGCAGTCTCTACACTGCCCACCTCTTTGCTAGGAGGGCCTTTGGTGAGGTAAAAAGAGTGTGAGAGCACCAAGTAATTCTAAAGATGATCTCACTTTCTTCCAAGAACAAATCAAGCCTTAGCCTGATCACAGACCATTTTCTTAGACACTCAAGGCTGACTCAGTGGTGCTTACCAAGAACAACTCAACTGGCTTGCACTAGTGGGTTTACTAGTGGGCAGCAAAAGTACTCCCTTCACCTTGTTAAAGTTGCATGGGAATGACTGATAGTGCTCAATTCACCCACCTGCCATCTCTGTCCCAGTTCTGTCCCATATCATTATTTGTTTTTACTATCAAAAACACATCTCCCCTTTGGCCAAGGTTTTCTTCATCTTGGAGAAAGAGATCTGCAGTGTATACACTTCATGAAATTAACAAAAAACCTCAGTTTCTCATATCTGACAATGAGTAACTTGCTCCAGTGCTCCAGACAGCACAGTGCTGCAGCGCAGAAAATGGGACAAGAGGGATATCAAGCCTTTTGTATTACAAGAGGCACCTGAAGCAGAAGGAAACCATAAATGCAATGCCAAGAGGAGACAAGCTGCATACCCTGCTGACTGTTGCTGTCACCTACTAACAAAACCTATATGTTGAAACCAGTGCTTCAGAGGAGGAGAATAAGAAAGCAAATGGAAATGGGAAATTGAAGTCAGTGGAGATGTCAGCCCAACAGGCTGAAATGCCTTTCTGGAGTTTTCCTGAGTGGTCCAAATAATATTTTATAAAGTGCATGGCAATGTCGGCTTTGTCAATCTGAGTATGCAGAAACTTGCACTAACTGAGGGTACATAAACCTTCCATCTTCATTCCTTCAGAGACTTTTAATGAAAACAGAATAGCAGCATCATCCTTACCTGTACTGGACCTTACTTCCATAGGTATAAGTGCTCCCAAGAACCTCTGCATTTGGAATAGATGGTGGTGGGCCACAGCTTAAGAGCTCACAGCTTGGGTACGGCTCCTTCCACACACCTGTCTCCATACAAGTCAGTTCTGGACCCCTCTTCATGACAAAACCTGTCAAGCAGGTATAGATGATTGTGTTTTCATCTTCAGAGCTGCTCCCATTGATAAATGTGTTGGGAATGATGGGTGGAGCACCACAGGAAATCTGTCCGCAGCGAGGAAACCCAGAACTCCATTTGCCAGCTGCCTCACAGGTGACTTCAGGAGGCCCCAGCAGTTTGAAGCCCTCCAGGCATTGAAACTGGACACTTATCCCACAGCTGAAATCTGTACCAAGAACGACCCCATTTTGAATCTGGGGTGTAGGACACAGACAGGGTAGGCAAGATGGAAGGCTTCCACTCCAGGAGCCATTGGCTAGGCATTGCCGTAAGGGATTGCCATGCAGCTCATAACCAGGGAAGCATATATAGTGGACAAATTCCTCAAAAGTAAAGGCTGAGCCATTCAGAAAGCCATGGGAGATATCTTCAGGGGGTCCACAAATGACTGGTTCACAGTGTGGTGCTTCTGAGTCCCAGGTACCATCACTCTGACAGGTAAGCGTAGATACTCCCTGCAGGCTATAACCATCATTGCAGTGATAGTGCACTTCTTTATTAAAGCTGAAATCTGAGCCAGTAGTTCTTCCATTGGGAAGAGGCAGTGGCACAGGGCAGGTCACAGCTTTGCAAACTGGAGTGATTCCACTCCAGCTTCCATTTGCAAGGCAGACTCTACTCCTGTCCCCATCTAACAGGAAACCTTCGTTGCAGCTATACTCTGTATGTCTCTGGAATGTGTAGTCCTCTCCAGTGACCTGACCGTTCTCCAAAACCGGTGGTGGGCTGCAGGAAACAGGAATGCAGATTGGTTCACTGCCATCCCATTTCTGGCTCTCTTGGCATCTCCTCTCTGTGGGGCCGTTTAACTGGTAACCAGGATCACACTCATAGTAGACAACACTCCCATATGTGTAGTTTTCGCCTCTTATCTTCCCGTTCAAAAGATGGGTAGGTGAATTGCACGTTATTGCTTTGCAGTAAGGAGCAGTGTGACTCCACTGCCGACTTGGCAAACACAGCCGTGTGTCAGAGCCGACCAGTGTGAATCCTGGCCTGCAGGTGTACCTCACTGCACTGCCGAGCCTGTTCTCTGTGACGTGCAAAAAGCCGTTCTCCGGGGGGGATGGCAAGGTGCACTCTATTGATACACAGGCAGGGGCAGTGCCGTTCCAAGCCCCATCTTCTTGGCAAGCTAGAACAGGGTTTCCCAGCAGCTCGTAGCCAGAGTAACATGTGTACAAAATGATAGTTCCAAATAAGAAAGTGGTGAGCTGCATTGCACTGTCCTCCTTCAAGGAACTTTTGAAGTCCTTCATGTTGTCAGCCAGCAACATATGTGAAAGGGAGGGGTTCTCTGTAACACCCTCTTGGTCAGAACGTCTTTCCCCATGTCTCAATTGCACGTACTCTCCGAAGTCAATGTGAGGAGGCAGGCCACAGTCTGTCGGAAGGCAGGTTGGTGTAGAGCTAGACCACCCCAATTCTTCACAGGTCTGCATGGCAAGGCCTGACAGCTGGAAGCCTGGCACACAGCTGTAAATGACCATGGCCCCATAGCTATAATCTGCACCCTCCACAAAGCCATTCTCAATGGGTTGAGGGGGCTGGCAATTTATGGCCTTGCAAGAGGGAACCTCTGTACTCCACTCTCCTGTTTCTAGGCATCTCAGTGTTTCCTCCCCTTGGAGCTGGAAACCTCTGTCACAGAAATATCTAACTGTCTGCCCATAATGGAAATTTGTGAATGAGTATTTGCCATTGAGAATCTTCTTAGGCTTCGGGCATTGAATAGGTTTGCAAACTGGCTTTCCCCCAAGCCACTGTCCATCTTCTCCACAGAGGACAGTTGTGTTCCCTAGCAGTTCAAAACCTGGTTTACATGTGTAGAGGGCTGTGCTAAGGAAGGTGAGGCCCTGCACATCAACTATGCCATTCTGAATTTCTTCTGGTTGAGGACACTCCACGGGAGTACATTCTGGCAAAGGCAAGCTCCATGAGCCATCAGCCTGGCATCTGATGGTGGACTCACCCTTCAGCAAAAACCCATCCACGCATATGTATTTCACAGTGCTGCCAAAATGAAGGGATGAAGTCAAGGGGTCCCCAAAAGGGATATAGGGAGGTGCAGAGCACTGTACAACCTTGCAGAAGGGAAAGGAATCATTCCACTGCTGGGAGGGCAAGCATTTCAGTACAGAGGAGCCATGCAAAACATAACCCTCCTTGCAGGAGAACTGTACAACACCGACTTGGTAAGACATTTCTCTCAAGACCAGCTGATTTTCTGCCAGGGGTGGTTCTGGACATTTTGTTGGCACACATTTGGGGCTTTGCTTTTTGCTCCATTTCCCAGACTTTTGACACGTCCATGAAATATCTCCAATCAGCTCATAGCCTTCATCACAGAAGAACTCAACTTTGGAGCCCATATCAAAAGTTTCTCCCTTGGAGTAGCCATGCTGGATGGATGGTGGTTTTCCACAGCTGAGGGGAGCACAGTAAGGAGGTGATTCACTGTACCATTGTCGATTTGCTTGGCAGATAAACACTGGGCTCCCGACCATCTGGTAGCCAGAGTCACACTGGTAATTTGCCTGATTTTCAAAGAAGTGTCCAGTGGTGTCCTGGAAAACAGTTAAGACAGAGACATGTCTGAAATGAAGATGCATGATTTGGGCAATAGGAGACTGATTTAATTTCATGTGTTCTCCTGGTCTAGCTTCTAGTTGAATCCCTGACAACAGTAAAGGCTTTCTCAGAAGGAATGAAGGCAAGTAACTGGCACAAAATATCTTGCCTCAAATAATGTTCTCTGTTTTTGGGAAATATGAGGCCACTTTCAAAAGAAAACAGAAAATTCAAGGCTTAAGAGGTAAAAGCTAGAAAAGAATTCCTCCGCTTTCTCCCTTCCTCACCCGTGAGACCAAAATAGGTGTAGAAAGGAAGATGGAAAAGAAATGGATCAGGGGAAGCTGCCATCAAATGGCCTATTGTTGTCATGATTCTTTAGCTTCTATGTGTATCTAACGTTGGAGCCCTCAAATCTACTGCTACTAGGAGACATTTATAAATGCCACAAATGCAGCTGCAGGGCCTTGAGCAGGCAGCTGAGGAGCACCTCAAAGCTGCAGTCTGGGCTTTGATTGCAGTATTCAAAATTTTCTCTAACTGTAAGGAATATATGAAGGAGTGATCCTACCTAAAGAAGACAAAACAGAGTGATATGCATTAATTAGAATATGTATCTGTGTGGGAGTCTGAACAGAAATTGTTGCTAGTACTGCTGGAAACCCATGCAGGAACTGGAATGTCAACCTCCACCCTCCAAATTTAGCAAATGCAGATTCTCTGGTATCTGGTATCCCTGGTATCTGGTATCTTGGTATATTAAATCCCTGGATTTAAGGAAGGAAGAGGGATGCTCAGAAGAAAAATGCTTCAAAAATTCAATGTTAAATCTTTATAATAGTAGTTTTGATTTTCCTTACCACAATATTATCCTTGTGCACCAAAGCAAAATACATTGTTGCAATTTAATTTGATAAGGAAAGGGAAATTCTGACTTCAGTAAAGAAATGTGCTCGCATCAAAAGAAGAAAAATTATCCCAAGCTGATTTATCTATTGCATATCAGATTTTTTTCATAGCAGTGAAAAGAGCAAGGCTTGTGAACTGGCATCAGTACTTCAAATATAAGAATGCACTTGAAAGCTACCCAAGAACCAAACAAATAAAGACATTAAGGAAATCAGTTGAATATGGCATCTTGAGTCTCCTATCTGATAAGCCACTTTATGATAGGAAATCCCATGGAAGTATTCATGCTTTTCACATATGATTCTGCTGCAAATCCATCCACTTTTCCCTTTCCTTATTCTATCCGATAATGTACTTCCTCAGTTTTGACAGAAGAGCAAAACAGAAGAAAGAAAACCCCAACAGCAACAGTTGTGAAGATATATTCAGTTTGCCATGGTACCAGGCAGATAAGAAAACTCATTCTGTACCTTAATAAAGCCATTCTCAAGCTGCGGTGGTTCTCCACAGGACACTGGGTGGCATGTGGGCAAACTGCCACTCCAGTTGCCAGTGGCCTCACACGTCCGCTTCTTCTCTCCCTTGATGTAGAACCCCTTGTTGCAGCTGTAAGCCACCACTGCTCCAAAGCTGTAGTTGGACCCACTGGCATAGCCGTTGCTAATGTGGGGAGGCTCTCCGCAGCGAACAGGGATGCACTGGATGCTCAGAGGAGAAGGATTCCACTGGCCCCCTCGGAGGCATTCGATCTTGGCCGAAGTGTTCAGAACAAAGCCTTCCATGCACTTGAAGCTCACGACGGAGCCAGCTGCAAACTTGGCTTTACTAATGGACTCCAGGATGCTGTATGAGACAGTGGATGGCTTTTCACAGAAATCAGCTATGCAGTGGGGCATGTCCCTGCCCTCTGGAGGCACCCACGTCCCTTCTGCATTGCAAAGCAGCTGAGAGTTATCAGCCAGGCTGTAACCATCCAAGCAGAAGTAATAAGCTATATCACCAAAGAGGCGGTGGCCACTCTCTGGTGATGCATTTTCCACATGGGGTGGTTCATCACAGGATACTGCCAGGCACTGCTGGTGGCTCACACTCCACTTGCCGCTGGCTAAGCACTCTATGGTTTCAGGGCCAACTAATGTGTAACTGTGGATAAGGAAACCACACAGGAAGTCAAAAATACAAGCACTGTCAAACTCTGCCTAAGGTTTCCTGAAGCCCTTTCAGTATGAGCTTGTTTGCTAGAACCCCAGAAGAACAGGATCCTTTAGAAAAGCTATGATCAACTTCAAAAGGAAAATCCTAAAGCCTACATGTCCATGGAAGAGGTATCACAAAGGTGGATATATCCTAGCACACCTTCTGCATATTGCCTCTCTCTCATCTGTCTATCCAATGACCATTTCTGAACTTCCATTTTGGCTCAAACTACTATAATAAACCTAGTATTGTGCAGTGATGGTCCATGCAATCCTCAAGGAAATGATCCCACTCAGAAACTATTTCTGTTTAGCAAAACTGATTGGAAAAGAAAGAGATGAAAAGCCTAGAAAGGCCTTTTGGGTTTCTGTATTAGCCCTATCAATCTATTTTCATACTTGCAAGCAAAGTGAAACCTCTTAGTGAGTTACCCAGAGATGCTCTTTCCAATAATACATACAGCAATTTAAAAATGTCTCATTCCTAAAAACACACTGTTAAAAAATACTAGAAAGCCGATTAAAAATTAATGCTGACTGGAAAAACCCAATGAAATGATTTATAATAATATTATTCCACATTAATACTGTTAGTGTAGCTGTAGTTCTCCAGTCTGTCTCTGGGATGGAGGGACAGGCATTAATCCATGCGGCTCATCATCCCACTTAAAGCCCTGCTGCTTAAATATGCAACAGGCAGGAGTGTACTCACAGTACCTTTGACTGTTTCCTTCGTTTTTTTTTCTCTGTGGTGTGCTCTCACAAAAAGCAAAGAAAAAATAACTACTGCAAAGTCCCCATTGACTTTGCAACTGCAGGCTGTTCAGATTTTGAAGCAACATCTGTAAAACTGTTTTGTCTTGTTTGCAGGATTTGTTTTCAAGGCCTCATGACTGGACCCCAGAAAAAGAGCCTATTATGTGCCAATGTTTAAAATGATCCACTGCCACTGGCAGACAGCTGTGACAGTCTTTAAATGCTGCTATCCTGTCCCATTTAAAATGCTTGCACAGGAAATAGAAGCAGCTTTTAAAATCATAATACAGTCTAGAAAACATAATAAGGATGCTTTGCTTCAGTTATGTTTCAAATAACATTGCAAAGCCAATTTATAAGAAAAATGCTGGCTTGTCAATTTACCTTTTTACACCAAGAAAAAGCAGAAAATCCTCCAGTCACTTTGGACCTAAACTGGCAAAAGCTCTGCTTACCCGCTCTGCCTTTTAGACAGAACAGTTCCAAGAAATTTTATGGAACTGCTTACAGGCTGTAAAAATTATTATGTGCAAAGGTGCTTGCAGGATCAGAGTCCAGCATTATACTTTCATGCTTGATGTCATCAAAACTGAGCCTCCTCTTTGATTAAAATTTCTCTACATAGAGTAGATAAAAATAAATTTTAAATAATGCACTCAATAAACAAAGAGTCTTAATTTTAAGGAAATAGAATTTAGAACACCAGAACAGACAGTTGTTAAACTGCATCAAAAGCATTCTTACACCCCGATGAGACATAAAGAATTTGCTATGATCAGAGCCTTGAATTTAACACAGAAGTACTGGTTCTGTAGTAACTCTAAGGAAAAGCGTTTCTTATTGAATTGTGCTACCATTCCCCCAATTCCTCTCTATTCTTCTCTTCCTGAGTGTATTCAGTTCCCTTGAAACTACTTTAAGGAATGTCTGTGTCTCATACTAACCTGACTGCCCACAAAAAAAATCTCCATTGCATTCGACTTCCAAAAAGTTAAGACAGAAGTAGTAAAAATGAATTAGTGTGCAGTAATAAAGGACTTGTGAAACAGTGCACCAGTTTTACTCAACCTGAATATTAATCCAGTCGTGCTAAGCTACATACCCTTGCTTGCACCTGTAAGAGACTGTGTTTCCAAAAGTAAAGTAATCTCCTTTGATGACTGCATCTTTGATGGCAGGAGGCGGTCCACAAGACACAATGTTGCAAGCTGGTGGTGTGCTGTTCCAGTTCCCTGAAGATGCACAGACAAGTACAGAAGGTCCCTGAAGGCTGAGACACAAAGGTCATTATTAAGGCTACCATTTCATTCCAGGTGAGGGACAGAGAGTGAAAGAGCTGCTTTGCTTTCTGGCCCCAGTGAAACTAAGGAGTCTTTCTCACTGACTTCAGTAGGGGCCAGAATCTCATGCTTTGCTCATGAAAAAACACTCTGATGCTATTAAAAAAAGCTGGTCTTCACAACACTTTGAAGAGCAAGCTGGTGGATTTCTTGTGGAGCCTCAATGCTCTGTGCAGACACACAAAATTTCTGCTGTCGCTTTGCCCATCTTTGAGTACAAAAGAAATAAATACTTATTTAACCTTAAAAATTTATTTGTATTCCATCAACAACATGCCAGTCTTGAGACTTGCAACTAGGCCTCTGCCTGAGACCTGATTCACTCAAGGACTTAAAACACTATCTTCATCCAGGACACTGAAGGAAATACTCCAGTTTAAGTTTGTTCACAAAAAGGCATTAATTTCCTACAGGAAGTAAAGGATATTGCTTGAGTGAATGGCCACACACATTTGAAATCAATGGTATTTTTTGATTTCCTTATCTGAGGAAACAGGATTGGTTCAGATGTGTGACTCAGATGTCTGAACAGAGTGTGAAACACCTCCCTGACATGTCCTGGGTGAAACCCCTTGTCTCCAGCTGCTATGTCAGCTGTCTGTGGGTTCCCTGTAGGGGCCACATCATATCTGAGAGCCCTACATGGGAGTGTCTGATTCCCTACAATTTGGTGTCAAATGGTATTAGACCCCCATGTTTAGCTGACTGAAATAAGTTAATGGAAAAGAACACTGACCTGTAATGCTTTTAAAAATTTGGCACAGGCCCTTGTCAGAGAAATAGGGCTTTGCCTACCTGTGGCAATATGTTTAAAAATACCTAAAAGGTTCTTGAAGGAAGAGATTGGGTCCAGAAATAATGCATAAGAGGGACACTGTTTGAGAGGGCTTCCTCTGGAGTGGTAACCACAGGAGAGAGGACCTCTCTCACCAAGCTATGGTAGACAGGTAAAGACAAAGAATCAAAATTGATGTGGTATTTGCTGCCTATATGTCCAAAGTCCACAGTCAAAAAACTCATTGTACTGCCTGGTTTAGTGGGGTGCAGATAAACTCACAATGTGAATCTATGACTTAACACTGCACTGAGCTGCAGCTGAGTTATCCATTTGTACTAACACAATTAAAACATTCACCAAATGAACACACCTCACCTACCTGCCTGCATCTGGACAAGGAAATGATTGCACCAGGAAAATGTAGAAAAAAATCATCCCTAAACAGGCCCATATGGGACCGCTTATGTCAGAGTATATCTGCTAGAGGTACAAGCAGATATCAGGGGAGGCAGAAACCTGCATGTAAAGCCATGTCCTTGGATATAGCATTAATGTGTTAATTTTTAATTGCAGCATGTTAAAGATGTGTTTGCAGTATAATTACTTACAAATGAAAAACAGAACAAAACCTTAGAATAAATTACTAGTACAAAGAGTTCAAGGAGTAAATTAGTAACTTCCAGAAAGTTCCTTCACAAAAGGTGTTGTAAACTAATAGCAAAAATAATATGAACTGCAGTTGTAGAGGTATAACAATCTTTAAAAATGAGAACTTTCAGAAATAATGAAAACTATTTTTCTGAATATTCAAAATATTTTTATGAGTTTGTTGGTAAAATGAAAGCATTACATATGTATACAGCAAATCCTGAGCGACTTTTCTGAACTGCTCCAGTTCAGGATAAAATACAGAAAGTACCCTCAACGTATACAGAAGTCTTTTCCAATTCTGTTTTAGTATTTTATCATTCTGAGCAATGATCTCAGCTTTTTCTCTTTCAGATGTAAGTCAGACCTTCTAACAAGCATGCCATCTGCATTTGGCTCAGGCATGTTTGTGCATTTACCTGTATCCATTGTCACAGGTGTATGATACAGAGGAAAGGTAGGCTCTGCCACTGAGTGTGTATTTTCCATTGCTGATATCCTGTGGGCTAGGGCACATCACCATTTCACAGGAGGGTGGAGCATGATTCCAAATGCCACTAGCAAGGCACAGAATTTCCTTTTCACCCACCAAGTTGTATCCATCATTGCATCTGCATTAGAAGAAAAGAAGTGCTATCAAACACAGAGCCTTTCACACACAACATAATCAGCCATCCCTTTTTTCTCATCATCCACACCTGCATAAACCATCTTTCTTTTCAGGGAATACAGAAGTAATACTGGAGTAAACATTCAGCTCTGCTAATGAACAGCCACTCTATAACCAAATGTCTTTCCATTATTTTAATCCCATCTTGCTCCTCTCCTTCATTTCAACCAATCTCTCAATTCAGCCATACTCTTATTTGCTGTCAGATTGTCAACCAGTTATTAATACAGCACTTCAAACATACTGAATTCCTACCTGTACACCACCTTATTATGGTATGTAAAATTTGAGCCAAAAATGGCACTGTTCTCTGGAATAACTGGAGCACCACAGGATATAGCTTTAAAAAGACAGGAATACAAGAGAGGTTGATATAACACAAACAAAAATGAACAGAAAATTAGGATTTGCTTTGTTTTCTCTGAAAAGATTTGAAGAAGTATAAAACCCTAGGTAACAATGAGTTCTTGACTAATCTGTAAATGACATTTAAGACCCTTTATCTGAATTCACCTTACTGAGAAACTGAACTAATTGGAAGTAGGGAGTTATAACCGCTCTACAAACCACATGCTTGGCTACCAAGAGGACTCTATATCTACCTCTCTCTATGGACAAAGTAATTGTTTTTTTGCTTAGGCAGTCTTTGTCAACTCTTCACTTTACCTGTTGCTTCATCTCATTTGTTCTGGTTTTCTAAAGAAACACTTTCTGCTATTATACCATGACTATGTACATGCATCAGCCTGTCCTTTCTGGTTGCTTTTTATCCACTGAGACAGTTAATGGACTTTAAGTGATTAATTGCTTGAAAATGGAAGGCTGGGTGGAGAAGAATTAGAATTAGAAGAACACTTCTAATGCTCGCATTAGACTGAGTCTATACCTCTGACGCACTGGAGAATCTGCGTAAGAGAGAACCACTACAAACATGACAACTGTGCTTATGTCTTAGGAAAACAAAGACTTCAACACTGACATCCAGATCTGCTAGGACAGGGTTTCATAAGGTGCCATGGTCTCTAAAGGCTCTTCACTATTACTTTGCCCCTTCCATCTGTCTAATGTTAATGTCACATTTCAGCATGCATAACCCCTAGGAACCAACCTTTACAGTAGGGTGTTGGGTGGCTCCACTCTCCAGAACCCATGCAAGTAAGTTTTGTCGCTCCTGTCAGCAGGAACCCCTCTTGGCAGGAAAATGTTACTTGACTGCCAACACTGTAAGTATCCCCATGTAAATGGCCATGCTCTGGATTTCCTGGATTAGGGCATTTCACGGGTTCTGAGGAGGAAGAGGAAAACTACGAATAATGTATTTATGTGTCAGGTTTTATGAACAAATTACAGGAGATATCCTTGGGAATTTGCTGAAAGTAGGAAGGCAAAGAACATGGAAAACACTAAAGCAATTTACATAAGTAGTTTTCAGTATTTTCTGTTTTATGTGTAAGTGATAGACACTGAAGACTCATGCATGTAAGCTAATCTTGACATGGAAGAGCCCTCTGTAACTGAGTTTACATCCCTTGTCAGAAGCAAACACGGTTGTTTCTCCCTCTGTGGGGGAAAGCCCATTCCAGCATGTCCATCCCTGCACATGAAAACTGCCCAGCTACCTTTTATGCCAACCTATGCCACAGTCTAGTTAACTTCATCCAAAGTTACCCTGTTTAATGTTTCCACAGGCAGCTCTAGCCCTACTCAGAAGTCTGTGTTAGAATATTTCTTCACTGCACAGCTCTGCTCTGAGAAGTGAAACACTGTGGCCTTCCCAGGTCTTGTGCTCCGTGCGCAATAAGGCTTTTGTATGTATGTATGTCTTGGAGCAGCATCCCCATGACAGCTGTATCCATACGGAGAGGTGAGTTTTCAAGAAACAAAAGGAGACACTTTATCACAGCCCTATCCACACTAAACTGACCTGGAAATGAAAGCATGCCTGTCCTAGATTCAATTATTGTCTCGCAACTGGAAGGCAAGATACTGGCCTATACAGAATATTGGAAAGGCTAGCTGGACGTTTTTTCTTTCCCATACCTGCACATTTTTTACCATCTCCTGTGTAAGGAGGGATGCAAGTGCAAACATAGGATCCGTTTGTGTTGAGACAAGATGCGTGCTCATCGCAGTCTGATCCAACAGCGCATTCATCAACATCTGCAAAAAACAAAACAAAACAAACTCACAAAACCCACTACTCTAGTGTGTTATTTGTAGCAAGCATTTGCTTTAAATTTCTGTCTTACTGTCTAGAGGAATTACTTGAAGTAGTATAATTAAAAATCTCTTACTGCAATCACATTTTTCATCCATTGTTAAAAATGCTTAATATTTAAACAAATATTTATAACTCACTGTAAAGTTTAATTAGAATTTTAATTATAATTTACTCGACAGTATTGCACAACGTGAGAAAATCAGAGATAAATGTTATTAACTTTCAGCCACTGCTTCCACATAAAGTATCTGGTTTCCAAACTGCAAAAGAACAGATATTGTAACTATTATTACTACTAGTCTGCATAGACAGTCTGTGCTTGTTTCAGACTGTTAGAGAGAGGTAGAACAATTCTTCATCTAAATGCCCTGCTATAGGACACCTATTGATCTAGGTATACCTTGCAGACACACAGTTTGTGTTCTTTGTCCATTTCTAGTAAAAAGAGCACTGGTTAAAAAAGCAAGAAAATTTTCTGAATTGGAGGGTTTATTCTTCACTGCTGGATGAGTCTGATCAGCATGAAAAGACCACAACACATAGAAAAGAAAAGGATTTTCTTTCTGAAATGCAGCATGACAGCTGCACAGTAATACCAAGACAGTTGCCAATTACACAAGTACCAGGAGAATGCAAAGTGCTACCACAGCAGAACTGGAATGACTGCTTCTTCTGTAATGTCTTGTTAGGCAAGAGATTTCAGTGGGGTGGAACTACACTGTGAATCAGACCCTAACAGAACAAAAGGAATGCTTCAGGGCATAGGTGTATCAGGTTTTGTTAGCACCTCCCTGAAGCATGAGTCAGAAAGGTAAATGGTGGGTCAGGGTGCCAAATCCACTCTTGTTTTCACTTTCCCATAACGCTGCTTTAAGAGAGACAAGGCAAGCTGGAAGGTGGGGCATAGGCTTTTTCCTTCTGAACATTGTCACTTCTACAGCGTGGAAGTTGAACTATTTAGACAGCCTTGACGTACCTGTGATGATGTCTGTAGATTTTGAAGGATGCTGTTGGACAGGATGCTATGAAACTAGATGGATCCTACTCCAAAGTGAATTTTGGCAGAACTAAAAGACTTTGGGCATTTCTTTTGCTTGTCTTGACAGAAAAAAAATATGTGCTATACCTACGAAGAATTAGGTGTCAAATCAAACACAATACTGTGCAACTCCCATTTGAGGCATGGCTAAGATGCAGTACAACCAGATGCAGCCATCCAAGTACAGGTAGCTAGTGGATTCCAGCAGGGGTATGCTGGAGATGTGGCCCTGCAAGACCAGTGACACCTAGTCCACTGTACACAGTAAAATGCCAGCCTGTCACACCTTTCCTTGTGCCACTGCACCTGGCACATCAGACCCATCTGACCAGCAAGTAATTTACGGTGTGGCAACTGTATGAACTGTGTCCACAAGTGTACTCCCAGCCCTCTCAATGCTGCAGCTGCTTGCTGGCAGGCATGTCTGACTCACCAAAAAATCCCCAGTGGAAAAAAGGTTCAGAGAACACTGGCAGAGGTGATCTGCCCATTACTTTAGGGACTAAGGAGACAGCAAGGTGGCCTTTCGTTTAGGTAAACATCAATTAACAGTTGCGTGGATCATCTGGGAGTGAAAATGCTTCTCCTTGAGCTCATTAAAGAGTGTGAATGTCTTCCTGAGTTAGCCAAACCAGCATGGAGGAGTGGAAATAAATACATGGTCAACATGAGGTATAAATGTCAGACAACTCCTAATGTGCTTGAGCTGACCTTAACCTACACATTCATTCCCAGCTACTGGGAATGTGCAAGGTCATGATGGTGAACATATTAGAGAGCTTGATAATGGGAAACACACTGGAATTATGCCTAAACTGTGTATTACAATTGCTGTATTTTGTTAAGTAACTTGAATTTGTTTCTGTTGTGCTATGCAGTACATTTTGCATCACTCGGCTTGATAGGAAATCCTGTGCAGCATCTACTATCTTCAGGTGAGTAAATCTGATATTAAATAGTACAATGTCCATGCGTGAAATATCTAAAACAACCTGGTCAGAGAGCATGGGACACTGACTGAAAAACACTGGAGAACAACAAAATGCACAGGTCAGAAGCACAGAATGCAAGGATTGTAGGACATGGAAGGAGAAAGGATGGGAGTGCAATGCAGGCCTATATAATTTTATATATGTTTTGTAAATGCAGGATGTGGGGCATATGAGAGGATGGACAGAAAAAGGTGACAGAATGTAGTTTTGGTTTCACATAAGGCTGAGTATGGTATTTCAGAAAAGTGAATATTTTGGATTATGACTCTGTGATTGTGGTTAGCCTCCACAATTTCAGAATTAATGTCTGCTCAAACCTAAGGGCACAGAAGAAGTGTGAGATTGTCAGTGCATGCATCCAAATGTATGGCACATCTTACCAAGGCATGATGGTGAAATACTGTTCCAGCTTCCATTGTCCAGGCAGAGCATCCTGGAGTCACCCAACAAATAGTAGCCACTGTTACAGTGATAGGTAATAGTACTGCCAGCAAAAAAGTCCTCAGCTGAATAAAATCCATTTTCTAAAGTTGGAGGCACTCCACAGCTGATTCCTGCAACACGGGTGAAAAGAGGGCACAGACATTAGCAGAGCAAAAACAGATCATCTTCAGAATAATTTCACATGAGAGCCACTACTGCATGTTTTTCTCTGCAGCTGTACTATCCCATTAGCAAGAGGGCCCAGTCCTTTTCTGAAGTAGCTAATCAATTCTAGGTCTAGTGGAGGGTATTGTTTTCTGGGCATTTCTCAATAAGAGTT
This sequence comes from Ploceus nigricollis, assembly GCA_013399945.1. Classification (NCBI taxonomy): domain Eukaryota; kingdom Metazoa; phylum Chordata; class Aves; order Passeriformes; family Ploceidae; genus Ploceus; species Ploceus nigricollis. The sequence continues at coordinate 89,176 of VXBC01010159.1, forward strand.
TTAGCAGGACTTTCCAGCTCCTGCTAAGAAAATTTTACTAGGTCTGGAAGAGACATCTGTGGCTGAGATCTGAGCAGATGCCCTTCAGTCACAGAACACTTCTGATAAGAAATAATCCTGGATGAGTTATAAAGAAAAAGGAAAACTGAGATTGCCTTGTTGTTGTTGTTACTTCCCTTTGCTGAAAATCAAGCTCAGGATTGCTGTGTTTAAACATTGCAAAAGTAGCCAACAGAGACTGCCAAGAGTTTCAGTCCTCGCCTGAGATGAAGGAGCGCATGAATGATGGCGAGATTGGAACTGACTTCACATTCTACCCTGGGCATCCCTTAGATTGACTATAGTAAATAATCCCATCTGACCCCAGCTGTGCCAGCAGAAAACATCCCTGTACCTGCCTACCAGAGGCTTTTATTTATTCTAGCAGAATGGCTTCTCTGCATCTTTATGTCAATCAAAAAGGCTTGAACTTATTCCAGCAGCTACAGCTCATCTTTGTAGCTACATGGGTTATAGCAAGTCCCAGTCCCCTAGCTGTGTGCAAGGATCACATAACAAGAATTTAAAGTCTATAGTTATGGAAGTCAAGTACTTGCTGGGAAGGAATAGACTTGGAGAGCCTGTAACAAAGACAGGCTCTCAGGCATCTGTGGTTTTGGGGGTATTTAGCACGAGGAAGAGGAAAAGGATCCTGGTGGGGGAAGACAGTGATTACACTGAGCCTGATTCAGTCAGTACTTTTTCAGGCCTACACCATTAGTATAGACTAATGTTCATCGTAGCAGGAAATAGGTATCTTCAAGTAACTTTCATTCATCAGGTCCTCGTGGAACCGGTACCTTGAAAGTAAAGGCCAGTCTGTTTGTGGCAGCTCAGTCCTGTTCTGTCTCAGTTCTGGGCTCAGCAGGTAAAACTGCTTGGCCCAATGCAGAGAAACCAGAAACACTAACAGGATTCTGGTGGTTGTAACAGATCACACACCATGGAAGTTCAAAGCTGTCTCTGCCAGTGAGCTTTCCTTCTGCTCAGCAGGACTTGCTTTTGGGTAAATCTCACAGGCATGCTGATGTTTACACAGAAGATGAGACTTTTGCTACAAATAACTGAATAAAGAGGAAGACATTAAAATTTAGATCAAACTATTTTAAAGGCATTTTTAACAAATTGGATGATTTTCTCCAAACTACACATAAATTCTAGGATTATGCAATATCTATTTCTGAAGCTAATTTACTATTCTGCTGAAATGAAAAATGTAATCAGCTCCAACACAAGCAACTGCAGTCATATGTGCAGTCATAACAGAGGAGGACCAAAGGAAAGGAGAAAGCAGGAGCAGGAATCATAGACTCAAAAGAAACTTGGCAGCCTGAATGCATATAGCTCAGTTTCTTTGAAGAAATCCTGTAAATCTTGGAGCGCTTCCAAGTCCTAACAGAAATATCTGCTGCCTTTAAAGAAATTTGGTCATAACTTACTCAAGTCAAGGCCTCTACTTCAAACCAGACATTCTCAGTGACATCTAAAAATCACAGAGATATTCTAGCATTTCCTGTGCATCTTCCACACTCCTGATGCCACTGGGGAGGAAAGAACCAGATTGCTGATCCAAATGGACTAATTTCTTTAACAGCCATGGATGTTAAAAACTGACTGAAAAACATGTAAGAACCTGCTCATGATACAGTTTCTTCTCGGCAAAACATGAGTTTAGTTTTAAGCATACATGTATATGTTGTAACATGGATGGATTCAAGTGTATGATAGCTGCAAAAAAAACCAGGCCATGAATAGTGATAGGATCCAAATAAATACCAGGGTTTCCTAATCCTGCCAGCTCACTGAGACAACTCACTTTCACATCGGGGAAAAGGCCGTGTCCACTGTCCCAGGTTAAGGCAGTGTTGAACAGAGTTTCCCACTATCTGGAATCCTGGGTCACAGGAAAGGCTGACTTTTGACCCTGGCTTTAAATCAGCAGAAGAGGCCCGCAGATGTGGTATGGATCCTTGCAAAGATGGACAATCTGTGAACAGAATATATGCATTCAGTAAGAGGTACAGCTACGTGCTGAAATGAATAAATTGGTTATGTGATTGTTTGATCCCATATAAGCTTTTCCAGGAAAAAGCTTTCCCAAATGTTATGCATGCTACATCCCACCTGGGTCCAAAGGATTTTGAGAATCATCAACATATATAATCAGAAAAGGAATCTACAGAAAAAGAAGCAAGGAGGCAGCAGGTATTTTAATACCATACAATGATTATTAGAATAAAAGGCAGGATTTTTTTTTTCTGATCAACAACCATCTTCAGTCTTTTCCCATCTCAATTCAGGAAGTAATAAATTTTTGTCAGAGATTTCAATGAACTTTTGTTACAAAACCCTGGAATTTGAAGAATGAAGGACTGCATGTTCTAGCTGTCAAATTATCAAAATAATTTATTCAAGGTTAGTAGAGCAAAGGCTACAAGCTAGCTTGTTGACCCCGTAAAAGAGTCTTATAGTATTGCTCATTAAAAAATGGGTTCTAGGAAGTAAAGTTCTAACCAGCACAAAATATACTCTTGTAATCTATCTTCACTCTTCCAACAACTCCTGGCAGGAAATCTGGCCAGGCTAGTACATTTCCTTTTTGCAGTTCTTCTGGACAGGATGTAGCCAGAGATTCTACCTATGGATTTAAAACAGTTGGTTAGGTGATGTTTAAGGACAGTGTAGGAAAAGAATATTAAAAAAAATATTCCCTTCATGCGTCTATGCAACACTAGAACAGATCCTTGAGGGAGTAATGCTCATCTTTTCCAGTACAAGAGGTTCCTGGCTAAAGTACTTATTATTCTGTTCTTATAAGCAATCTAGATATGGACAGTTCGTGCTGAGTCACTACCTGAAGGACTACTTGACATACAAATAAGGTATTGAACACAGTTCTTGAGAAACAATTGCATTTGTTAGTAAAAGAAGAGCACATCTATGTCACTGGAAAAGACAGTAATGAGGCTGCAACCTGAAGAGAACACTTATCTATTTGCAGAAAATGTCAAATAGGAGCCAAAAGGAACTTAATGTTCAAGATCTGTATTCTGAAAACTGCTAGCACTGCACCACATATAAGGGACAGAAACACAAAAAGAAGAAGCTTAATAAGGCAATTAGTTGTTTCCAGAACACAAGTTTTGTGAACTGAATTAACTAGACTCTCTAAAACACTGTAGGCAAGGCCCAGCCAAAGCGGGACAGGGACATAACTAATGGAGTATAGAAACAGGAACTACATAGGCCAGCTAAGTACAGGAGGAACAAAGGAGCACACTATTAGACCAACAGCAGATTAGTATCTTGAGAGAAGATCTGGTCATATGTCTCTGATGGAAAAGTTTTCTCTGATGGGTGATTGCCTTCTGTCAAGTTTCCAGTAGATAAATTCAGCTACCAAGAATAATGTTCTACAGTGTCTATCCTTGTGAGAAGGAAAGGTACAGCATGAACTTTGGAGTGATTTGTTCTCATATTGTCCCTACTCTGAACTCATTGACGCAGATTGGACTTTATTCTAGAGTCAGTATAGCTGGAGAAGGAACTGAAGTTCTCTCTTTATTCTGAGGCCGTTTCAAAATTCTCATTTCAGCAATCTGTGTCAATGGAAACTGCTTGGGCCAAAGGCTGCAAACAAATTACAAGGGATCTGCATGAAAAGATTACCAATGTAGGAAAAACAAGTTGGGGAATCAGCCCTTTCAAGCCATATGATGGCAAATGGAGGGCCAGAAAGGACCGCACAGCTCCCTATAAACTACTCATATTTCTGTTGCTGTCTATTCAACAACAAAGCTACCAGAGTCACAGTTAACCTATACAAAACTAATGTGCAAGTGGATAAACAACTAAAGCATGCAATGAAAAATCTTAAAGACTAGATTCCACCATCCTTTATTCACTAAGCAACATATTCTGTCAACCTGCTTTCCTTCATGACTGAGAATAGAAAGTTAAGACTTAATGAATAGTTCCAGCTGGTCAGAATAAACCTAATGATAATAGATTACAATAACACTTTACTGTTCCAAGCTCTGAAATGAATTAGGTAAAAATAGTATAGGAAGCTTACTTAGCTTCCTGTCTGGTGTTACATCTGTCTTTTCAGATTAGTAATATGGATACTATAAATGAATGGCAGGATTTTCTTCCTTGCCCTAACTCTGTTGCATCTGAAGCAAGTTGGAATTCAATCAGACCTGTCATTAAAGAGGGGCAGCTACTGACAAGGTTTCAGAAAGTTGCACGTAAAACTCTTCACCAGTGTGCCCTGTAAAATCACATGTACACTTACCAGTTTCAAAACTCCTAGAGGACAAAAACTTGAAGATCTGATTGGCAATGCAACAGTTGGTGACCCTAAGAGCCAAGGACTGTAGCAGATGGTTGGGTAGTTTTAAACGTGTCAGAGAGGGAAAGTAGTAAAAAAACAGAGAAATAAACAGAGGAGACATCTGGATGCTTTACTTTTTTTTCTATTCATGTTATTATTTCTTATTTCAGTCATGGATAACAAACAGCTGTAAACCACCAATAAGTAATACAACTTTAAGAATAATCAGGAAAAGAGCAAAACCTTGTAATCCAAAGATTCTTCCCCAAAGAAATGCCTCTAACTTTAAACATTTGTCTTTGTTGTTCAAGTGTTATCAGCAGTTTAACACTTCTGACCTTCAGGATTGAAATACTAATGAGCAGGAAGCAGTGATGGAGCACTGTCATCAGGTTTGCAGACAATATCAAGCTGGTGATAATATCACCAGTCAGTGTGCTCAAGGACAGAGCTGCATGCACAGGCACCTTGACAGACTGGAGTAAAGGGCCAACCCAGACTTCAAAAATTCAACAAGGAAAAATGGGAAGGAAAACACTTCTGAACAATATAGGTGAGGAAGCCAAGAGCAGGAAAAGAACTCTATGGAAAAGAACTTAGGGACTCTGGCAGGCAGTGAGCTGAGTACTGGCCAGTTGTGCACTGTGCAAATATTGAGGACCAACAGGATCCTTGGCTGTGTGAAGAGGGTTACCATCAGAAAACCAAGGAAGTGATTATTCTTTCTCAGTGCTTATTAGATCACATCTGAAGTACTGCATTCCATTTTGGGTTATTCACAGCAAGAAAGACATTGACAAGTTGGAGCAAGCTCAGGGATGGGGTGGAACATTTGTCCTGGGAGGAGAGTTTGGTTCAGACTTGAGCAGAAACAGCTATGGGGACACCTCTCAGCAGCCCCGTGTGTTTGAGGAGATTATCAGGTACATACAGGCTTGTACAGCAGCACGTGGTGGAAGACACAACCAGTAGCCATAAATGGAAGTGGGAGGTCCCAACTAGGCATAGAGAAACAAATTCCACTTGAGGATAACTGAGCACTGAAGCTTGGCTCCCAGAAAAGTTGAGGGATCGCTCTCCTTGCAGGCACCTTTCAGTCTTTATTAACTTTTAACACAGTGGAAGTTTGGTGCTGCCAAACTACTTTATTTTAGGTACCTGATTAGGTGCAACTCAATATTCAGTTTTCCTGCCTTTTCAGACTTTTTCTGGAACTATATAGCTCAGATTTTTCAGTGTCTAATGCATTGACTGAAATTGTGATGTCTCCCCTCTGAAGTTTTAACAGCAGAATGGGGAAACTGTATATAGTCTGTAAAACAAACACTGTGCTTATTTAATTGGATTTCTCTGTCTTCTAGCAGTACTGTTAATTTTATACATGATTCCCTTCCTGTTTTGAAGCCACATACTACAGAAAGGATCAATCAAAACAGAAGGTGACTCAGCGTTGATTTTACCAGACGTAGTTCTGCTTAAAGCTACTTTACTAACTACACTAAGCTTATTACCCTAAGCCAGAACTCCATCTGGTCCCCACTGACTTCTGTGGGAGTAGAGGTTTACCCAATATGCTAACCTAGAATGCCTTCTAAATGTTCATCCGATGTTCAGAGCCCTCTGCTCAAACACTGCACTAAGGACTTACCTGCTGTGGAGAAAGTACATGGTCCCAAATGTTGAGCTGGCTGATGGAGCCCACAAAAGATTCAGCTGGGTTGAATCCTTCTCCTTTCTGATCTTGCTCTTGACCCAGCACAAGTGCACCGCCACCTAAATGCAGAAATTGAAGAGGGGTAGGAAACAAAGCCTTATGGCAGGGATCCCATAAGAAGATTAAAAACTAAGCAAAACAAAAATTTTGCTGCCCTATGTTACTAGAATTTTGCAGTGAAGACCAGCCACTTTCAACAAACTCTCTCAGCAAAACCTCTGTGAAGCCTTATGTTAGACTGAGATAGGTCAGCTAGCAATTTGGAAGTGACTGTCAAATACATATGGGAGCAGAAATCACTGATGGCTGCTTTAGGAATGATATTGGCTCAAAGAGATCACTTGTAGGTCAGTATTTGAAGCATAACACACAGCAACATAAAATGCAATTTCGAGCATGTGGGGCACATTTTACAATACCAGCTTACACTTCCTGCTTTAAACAAAAGCTTACAAAATTGTACAGGTCAAATGTGATTCCATACTCTCAGAAGCACACTAAGGGTAGTTAATGCTCTGAGACATGGCACACAAGTTAAATTTATTCTCCTTGTCCATTAACATGTGAACATGCATCTTCTACATCATAGGGCATGTGGACAAGGTCAAAGAGTAATGGAGACAGCACACTTCCTTAGGTCTTATCTCTGGACAGAACTCCAATTTAAGGGGGAAAGACAGGGGCAAATATAAGGATCATGGACTAAAAGGCTCTAATATTTCATTTTTTATTTCAATAAAATAGTATTTTGAAATTCTATGTAAATTTGGATGGTGGCAGTATGCAAACAGCACCAAAATAAAACCTCTTTGCAGCCAAATAATACCAGGCTTTTCATAGCTCTTCAGTGCTGAAGATACTCCTTTGTATGCCCTCTGATATTACTCTATAGAGGACTGATCACAAGAAACAATGAAACAGCAAACTCCACCTTGTTAGATAAAAATACAAACATAAGTTCAAATATATGACTGAAAAGAACAGGAAAAGGCTAAGTCAATCAACCCTGAACACACACATGCAAGGGAAATGCCAGATAAACTTTATTTTGTTGAGTGAGACACTTACTCTCACAAAGCCATCCCAGAACCAGCCCTGGTCCAGGTTCATTTGTGGACTAAACTGTGCTGTCTATAAAACAAGTTGTGTACCAATATACCCTAGAAATGTGCATTTTGTCTTCAGTGATGCTGAGTGAGGGGAAGTGTCCTCACAAAAAAAGAACAGCAAACACGAGCTTTTCAAAAATGCTGAAAACATGAATATATACTAAAAACACCTAAACATTTTCTTGCATATTCTGCAATAAAAACAGAATGAAGGCAACAGATGTTGTACAATATAAATAAAGCATACCAGGGATTTTTGATCCAACAGAGAGCCCGCTGCCTCCATCGGACAGTTTTCCATCAATGTACACCTTCCATGCCCCGTCCCTGCACGTCCACGTCACCGCAATGTGATGCCAGTTACCATCATTCACTGAAGGACAGTCTGTTATCTTCTCTTTCCCATTCACATAAAGAACCCAGCTGCATGGAACGAAGACACAGGCATACTCAGATGCATGCAGCTACTTTAAAAGCATGGTCTGTCCCTCATGACTCAAAGAAATGTTATTTGACTAATAGGATAACTGGCACGTGATAACTATCATATGAGAAACCTCTCTTGAAAGATCATCATAGATAATATCTCTCTCCTGGAGGACTTGGAAGTTGGTTATCATATGCAAAGCATGGTGAAATAAGTGACATGCTTTTGTAACAAAATATTGAGGCTCAAGTCACGGCTGCATAGTGGATTCCTAAATTTTCTTGTTGAGCTTGGAGTCATACTACAAGTCATACTCTGCTTTTGTAAATGTACAAGTCATACTCTGCTTTTAGAATCATGCCAGAAGTACTCTGAGTGCTGAGCTCCATTTGTTCCACTCATTGTCTCAATGAGCCATTAAGAAAAGATGTGAATATAGTACAGAAAAAAAATCATGCTGTCTAAATTCACAGCTCTCTTGCCATTACTCTTCTAGAGAGCAAAAAGTGATGGAAACAAAGCAAGAAGAAAAACAAAACAAAGAGACAACTCTGTCAAGGGAGTTTGGATGCGGATTTTTCTACCCCAAAGTAGGCAAAGCTTACATTCAAACTTCTGGTTTAGATTGATAAAGACTTCTGTCTTTATCAATCCAAGACATCTGTAAGCTATAGAAAAGCAAAACTGTGATTTACCCATTGTAATCAGTCAGAAGAAATGCATTATCACTTCCATTTTCTACTGCATAAGAAATGGGAGTCCCATAGTTTGTAGTGTCAGTGGATTTCATCCAGAATGTACAGGTGATGTCACCAAGAGATGGCAAAACACCATCAAGCATGACATATCCATAGATACCAGAGACTTCAAAATCAAGATTGAAACCAGAGGACTGTTCTGCAACGAAGACAAAGAGTATTCAGAATAATATTCACACAAACATGGAAAGAGAATCCAATGACATCTAAGCAAATGCAATAAAGTGGAATGCAGTCCTGCCACAAAAATTTTTCACTAACTTGAATAAAGGTAGAAAGAACTTTCAGCAGTCTAACATCAGCCAGCATACAGAGCTTTCCAAGGCTAGAATACAGTGCTTGAAGACAAATATCTGGAAAAGACACTGATTATCTAGCAATGAACAGGAGCCTTTCTTCTCTGTCCTCTATCACTGAAATGACCTATCTGTCTACCATCTATCATCCAACAATATAAAGAGGTATAATCAGCTGGTTCCATTTAATCAAGCTTTGAAGAAAAACCCCAAAACAAGTCAAGATTTTTCCTGTTCTGGACTTACTGAAATACACTGCCTGGTATGGGACAGCATTTCTGTGCTATTGTTCAATGCACAGTGACATGCTTTACAAGGATGCTACATGTAATATTATCAAGTGGAGCTCTCCTGAAAGGTGGGTGTTAAACTCTACAGGATGCCAGGTATAAATGTCTTCTACTGTTTTTGTGAAACCAACATGGCTTCTGTTTAAAAAGATTCACTGCCTATTTTATAATTTTCGGGGAGAGGGATTTGAGCCTTGTGGTCTCCAGTATCCCCCAGGAAGTCGTGCTATGGGTGTGACCCATGCCACCTGTCCATAGCAAACTTGATACTCTTTTGCCTGTTAGGACTTCGGAAGCTAAGACTAACTCTTACTAATCTCCAGCCCTGTGATACAAAGCCCTACACAAAATACAAGAAACAGAAAGATCTACTTAACTCAGATACACAGAGCAAATACAAATTAAATTCAATAGACCTACAGGGTATTAAAAATCCAGAACCATGCCTTAGAAAAGAGAAATGGCTCAGACACATGCTGTTACTTGTCTGCAATTACACTTATTAATGCTGCAGTCACACAGGTTTCACTCATCCTCCCACAGTCCCAACATCCTAGCTACTTTCTGGGGAAGCTGTATGAAATCAGCCCAGCCAGTGAAAATCTTGCACAGAGACTTAGTCAAGCCACCTTTTTCTGAGACTTAGTCCTGTGTACCTGTTTCACACCTGCTGCCTGTAAAGCCAGGGGGACATTTACAAACGTACGAGTTCAAGGCATCCACACAGGTGGCTTGGTTTAAGCAGGGACTGGAGGCACAGTCATTGATATTCACTTCACAGTTCTGTCCTGTGTACCCTGTCACACACAGACACCTATGGAGGAAGAGAAGCACACTTCAAAGGTGACAGCCCTCATAACAAAGAATTCTGGCTATGAGACCAGATCTGCCAATGAGAACGGTATATAACAATACTAAAAAAAATCAACAGATGATATACTACAGAATTAATGGAGTTTTGTTTTGGTCATTCCTCTTAAGCATGCTTGCACTCCATTAGCTGCATAATAACACTTCTAGACAGGGACAATACAATGTTTAAACAGCCTGCATTTCTTTATATGAAATTGTGGACATAACCATTGCATTTCCATGAATAAAACATACCTCTTACATACACAGAATTAAAGATGAGAGGTATTCAACTTTTCAGATAGTCACCTGTATATATAGGGAAAACCAAGCCAGTATAAAGACACCAAAACCTTTGATACTTGGAAAACCAAGGTGCTTGAAAGGCACCAAAACTTCTGGGGCTTTTGGAGGGAAAGACTAAACTAAAAACGGATGTTAACAGCTGGCCCATCTACCTATATAGTGATCTAGGATATGACACTTCTGATGGCATTTTTAGCATCTGATCTGAGTTCAGATACCCTAAATCATAAAATCAAGTAGCTGGAAGTTTCCACTGGGGTTTGTATTTTAACCTCTATAGGCTCAATATGTACAGCTATCTCTGTCTTTCCAAGCTATAGAAATGTAGTAGGTACATAATTGGTCATCATGTATTATTCCAGTGGAAAGCAAGATAAACCCCTGAAGTTTGGAAAAATGGACATCTTTTGGAAGATCAATATTAAAACCATGCAGTCCTACCATGCTTACATTTCAAACTCTGCATATTTTCTTTGCTGTTTTCCTTGGAATTTTTTAAGAGTCAAGACACTAGGATATATTTTTTTGTCTTTTAAGATCTCCTTTAGTTTTCATAAAGGGACCACTTATTTTGGATCAGGCTGCCAAAATATGTTTCCTGAAATCTGAGAAGGCTGAGGCACCTCAACATGTCTGACTTTCCACATTATATTACATCAATCATCTGTTTTTCACCTGAAGCTGTTGATACCATCTCTGCATGTAGCTCCATTCCTACAGGGTCTGCTGAGACACTCATCAATGTTTCTTTCACACAAGACACCAGTAAAACCTGGGAGACATTTGCAGGAGAAACTTCCAACTCGATCTTCACAAACAGCCCAATTAAGACATGGGTTGGAAAGGCATTCATTCATCTCCCTTTCACAGTGATCACCTGAGGAAAAAAAAAAAAGAACAAAGTAACAGCTCTAGACTGAATTAACCTAAGAAAGAAGATTGTTAACCTACCTCCATTTTTTAAAGGATGTAGCTGATCTTCTAAGAAAAAGCAAACATCAGAGTAGCCATGCAGGTTTGGAATTTACTCCATTAACAGACGTTAAGTAAACACAGAAGAATTATGGGAACCATCTTCACAGTTACAGAAATAACATGTAGCAAACTGTTGAATTTAAATATGACTAATTTGAGGTGAACCAGGAAATCATCTGAGAAACCATTTTGAGCAACTAATGAAAACCTACTATAAAAGACACCTGGCTGAAACCCTGACTCTAAGGAGAGATGTGAAAGCCAGAAACACATGATTCTGTGATTTATGATGTGCAAGAGACTCTATGTTACAAGCACTGATACTGCATGTGATTTTATAGTGGAGCTTTTTGGCAATATGATAATCAACAGATATGTGTATTTGTTATAGAAATCTGTGAAAGCAGACTGTGGGATTGGGGAGTAGTTTTAATATAGACCATTTTATCTACTGTTAAAATATTTTTATTCTTAAATAAAATTAAAACCAACGATTTAAACCCATTAGAATGTTGTTATTTGTTCCTTAACATCACACAGCAAGTTCATGGCAAAATTAGTCATTTAAGATCTAGCACTTAGTAAATCCTTCTGAAGTCATGTTTACACTACGGAGAGTCTGTGAAGATTAGATGGACCTAAGGAACATCTGTAACTTACATTCATATTAACATGTAATATATTATATATATTGCTATATAGCAGTGAGCTGGAAATACTTTGGGTAGGGTAGGAAGACACACTTTTTGGTCAGAAAGAGTAAAAGCTGACTTAAAGACAACAAGGTGTACCTGTGAACCCTTTTGCACATGTGCAGTGGTAACCATTCTTGCCATCAACACAGTGGGCTCCATTCAAACATGGACTGGAGCTACATTCATTTATGTCTTCCTCGCACAAGAGACCTTTGAACACCAAGGATTACAAGACATGATCAAGACACAGTCACAGACTGTATGCTGCAATGACTGGATGTGGACAACAGAATAAAACCGTACCACGAGCATGACAATCGTTACTGAGAGCGGGTGACAAAATTTCGGGATTGATGTACTGCAACAGCTACAAAGATAATCTGTGTTATTTAGATGCTGGGATCAATATGCAAAGTCCATTGTGTATCTTTATAACGTTCAAAAACCCATCCAGCTAATGCTGATGTCAATAAATGTATAGTCATAAACAAGAACGGTGAGGGAGACCATTTCTAATGGAAAACACAAACCTTTTTTTTGATCACACAAAATTATCTCCTCAGTAGTTTATTTCCATATTTAAAAATCAGGTGCTGTTTTGGCTAGCTATTCAAGTGTGTAAGTTTCCCCACGAATTTCAATACCTTCAATGTACATGCTGGTGACAGTTAAAAACAATGAGAAAAAACATTATCAAAAGCCCACTCACTTATTCCTAGGGCGGCAATAAAGCAACCACATAAATGCTGTGTCTTGCTGGGCAGTCAGTCTCACAAGCACTTACCCTGTTAATATTTACTAATTCCCTAAACCTTGTTCCTTTTTTCAGACCAGAAATGTCACAAAGGAGAAGGATACATGCACACACAAGACACACACATTCCCACACCCTGTCCTTGGATGCTTGACCTTTTATTTCAAAACCTATTCAGATATAGTAGAACCTTACTCTAACCTGTAGATCATATTGTTTTCCTGTTATAATTGGACGTGGAATTACACAGCACTTGTGCTTTGTGCTACCTACTTGGCAGAGAAACCAAGCCTGTCTGAAGAAAAGCTATGAAGTGAAACAAATTACCTGAATAGCCTGGTTGACAGTGGCAAACAAAGGTCCCAATGCCATCTTTGCATATTCCATTGTTTTGACAAGGAGATGATTTACACTCATCAACTTGTGTTTCACATTTCAAGCCTAGAATGCAAAATAAAGGACTTAGAATAGGAAGACAAAATTTTAAATTCTTCAGAAAAATGGATGCCATGACTACCTAATGTAGGAAAACATAATTAATTGCCTACATTAGCAGACATTCAGGTTTATTATCTTTTCATTAGGTTGTGCTTTAACACAGATCTGAGACAAATGGTGTTAGAAAGGTGTGATGCACATTGGGCAACAGACTGACCAGCTTCAGAGAGGGGCAATCAAAAGTAACTTCTTGATAACAGCTGAATTATAATACATCTCTTTGATTTGAAGCAAGTTGTAGCTAACACTGAAGACAAGTACAGCCTCCGTACAGGTGGAACTAGCTGTCAAGACTGCAAATTTCTAGCTTTTGTTAATCATAAATATTGCCAAGTGATAGGATTTTCACATCCACTACTTACATTAAAAAAAATCCCATTCAAAACCTTTTCTGCAAAACACAACATAATTCAGCAAGGACATGAAGGAGTATCTATTTTCTTATATATTCTAAACATGTGATGAATATTCCAATTAGTTAGGCTATACTGAAATGCTTTGCTTCTTAAAACTCCTCATTTTAAGGGTATCATAAAGTAGTAGCTATTGCACCTGCTTCCCAGTTTTTTACCTGTATATCCAAGTGGGCATATGCAAATATATCCACTTCCCAATTGCTTGCACGTCCCATTATTGTGGCATGGTTCCAGAAAACACTCATGAAAGACCTGCCAAAGGCACAAATGATACACTTACAGCAAAGCTGGTACACAATACTCTAGTCTTAAACTGTATGTCCCATTAGGTACTTTGGAAAGATGGGATAAAAAAGTCACCAGTTTTAGCTTCTAATTTCTCCTCTGTCTTCTCAGCATGCTAACCATTTCTGCTTTTTTCCTACTGAAAAATGCCACAAATGTGAATAATATTTTAAAATTACATTTTACTTAGCAAAATCTTCTCAAAACTGTCTGAGCTATGATTCACAGTTTATATGAAACTACATTTATATGCAAGTTCTCCACTTTGCATCCCTCTACATCGCTGTAACTTCCTGCTACTGGCCATCAGGTGACCTGATAGGGAACTTCACCATGTGGCATTATTTCTCCTATTCCTGCAAACCTGAATTCATCAAAGGCCTTGAGTAAATGGTCAACTAAAACCATAGGAGATATATTTGTCTCCTGTTCCTGTGTTGTATAATGTTTCAGGCCAAATTTTGCTCCTTTTTACACAATATCCCAAATTCCAATTCAATCAAAGCAGTCTTGTCAAGAGTTACAGACTGGGGGTGAGGGGGTGGGGGTAAGGAGGCACCTCCAGCAAACATTGTCACTTGACTCGTTTCACTTGCCTGTATTTCAGAGAGGGTACTCACAACAGAATGGAGCTCTGCTTGCCTCCTCTCAAGTGTATCTGTTTTACAATATGTAAACTCAAGATTTTACATCTGAGACTTAGACGTCTGGTAGCATTTTCTGGAACTCAGCACATGGAAGTCCTCAGATGACTGAACACAGACAATGTACTTTTTCTACATTGTCTGAACCTCTTCCATGTAGTTTATTTTTCTTTTACAAACGCAATAAGTATTTAATACATCAGGTGAAGGCTTCAAAAACAGAATTTAAGATTGTCAACAGCTGATGCCACTTCCTCTGTTCAATGAAAGTTCTTCTATGATTACAAAGAGAGTTTGAGTGTTCCCCTCTTAACCATTGCTTTCATCTCTTCAGGAAATAAAGTCAGCAAAAGAATTACGGTTAAAAAGGTCTTACTTGTCTACTGCTGCATAAAGTGCTTTTTCTTTCATTTGAGATAGCACTGGAAAAGAACACTTGTTCTTACCTGACTGCTGACTTTGTACTGCTTGCTGATATTTTCTGGGAAGGCCGGTACCATCATTATACTTTCCTCAGCTGCTGAAAAAGTAGAGCCAAAACCTAAAGTGTAAAGATATGAAAGCACTGTTAATAACACTGTGTAACCAGGTCCCTATTCCATGGGGGCATTATAATTACATGTTAGTAATGCACCTAAAGATATGCTGAAAAAAGTGAATTTGTGGGAATAAAAAGAAACTTTACATTACCCATTACAAAAATATGTATTTGTAAGGCCAAACACTTCTAAAACACATAAATGTGTTTACATAAAATTATTTAATATGTTTTTATATACAGAGACATGCACGCATATACGTATTAGTGTATATTTATATATATATTTCTCTCTACAGCATATGTGCATAGCACACATAGGCAACATACACACACACTGCATATGTATACTCTGTTTATTGAGCCTTGGCATGCATCAAAATTAGTCTTAAAACCAGAGGCAACACCAGTAGGCAGAACCAGCTGAGAACTTCACCCACTGCTTGAAATCAAAGTCCTACATTTGTCCAGAGAGTAAGTGGGATGTTTTCTGTTAAGACTACTTCTGGCTATCTTTTAGATGTTCCCCTTATTCACTTTATCCAGCAGAGATGGTTTGGCTTACTTGAACAATCGGTGATGGATCTGGCACCAATAATGGTTGTTGTTCCATAAAAGGGACAAGACAAGCAGTAGGACTTTCCCGGGTCTGGTTGATAGTAGTCTCTGGGACAAGGGTAGCAAGGTGTCAAACCTGTACGAGAGAACTCGCCTGCAAGACATGGTACTGCAAGAGGAAGAAAACCTTTTTGAGTGACCTGATCTCTTGCACATCCACCTTACTTCCCTCCACCTCTTCATTATCACTCTCTCTTCTCCTGTCATAATGTCTTCTTAGACTTAAAAGGAAATCTGCCAGGAATTCACAAGTCTAGGAAATGTCAATTTAAAATCTTCTGTGAGATGCGATTTTGTTCTCAAAGGATTATGGAAATATCTGGGAAGTATTTAATTTTACTACTTTTGCTTCTCTGGAGGCAGCTTTTAAATGGAACTTCCCTTTTGTCTCTCACACATGTTTTTTTCAGTTATTGTTTGGTTGTTTTTTTTTAATTTTTTTGCTTATTTGTTTGTTTGTTTTAATTATCATTGTTGGTTTTTTCCTCTTCAAGAATGAGTAAGGACAAAGACAAGATTTTTTGCACCATGAATCCTTACAGACTATTTCCCCAGGAATTCTTCTAGCAAATCTTACCAAAGACAATTGTGGAGAATTTCTTAGAAAAAATTACTGAGCAAACTGTGTTAAAATTCAGAATTTTTGTACAGAAAACAAGGGAGAAATAATAGTGACAATTCACTTTCTCTTCTGTAAGGAAAAATATTCTATTTTCATTTAAGTACCCATCACATATCTCATTTTATTCCTCATTATATAAGAATCAGGAGGGGAATTGGGAACAGGAAATGACCTATCATTTTGCTGGGAAATGTTCCTTGGTCTACACTTAACCAGAAGAGGAATTCAGTCTCAGTCAGATGAATTGGATAACATTAGCTGATGTTTAAACAATTTAGACATTTTTAATATTTAGTCTAAAAAAAAATTCATTACCCTTTCTGTTACAAACCTCCACAAGCTGAGACATCCACAGCACCTCTTTTTACTGTTGATGTATTTTCTGGACAAGAGATGCAATTCCTGGATCNGAATTCCCTGCAATCGGCCTCACAGATGTTTTACTGCAACTCAGTTACTCATTTTAATCAACAAAACCAATGGCAATAAAGACAATAAAAATTAAATCAAACTAGCAATTTCCTTTTCAGAAGAAGTAAGGAACACATAGCGGTTCTGTGCTGTTCAATGCCTCAGTACTGTAGGGTAGGATGGAAAGTGGCTGGCAAGGATGACAACGGAATTATTTTAAGTGTATTAGTGTCTGAAAAATGCAATCACAGAACTGAAATACAGAAATGAAAGACAGAAATTAAACAAAGCATCAAAGGGCATCTCAGAACCTCTGCCTGGGCATCCCGCATGGTAGAGCAGTGATGAAAACGTAGATATTTCCCTATGCATATGCATTAAGGTGCAATTAGGACTGCTCCTCGTTTCACACGCTAGCTTCATTCCAGTACTTCCATCATGGGGTCCAAAAGGATGTCACCAAGAATTCAGAAGTGGCTGTCCGAATAAGACAAAAGTCCCTACCTTTGCACTCGGAGATGCTTCTAGAGTGTAGATACTCAGTATAGCTACCAGATGGACAACTTTTGCATTCCAGCTGCCCTTCCTCATCTTGATAGGATCCAGTCCAGCAGCTTTCACAGGTAAGATGCTCCAGGGAGTAATAGGTACCCAAAGGGCAGTTGACTGTAATGTAATGTTGGAAACCTAAGTTTCCCTCAGAGTGAAAAATCATACATACATCTCTTGCCCCTGGAGTTCTCATTTAGTCAGACAATGTTTTTATGAAATGTGGCTCTGTTCCCCAGCAGATAGGGAGATATCTCTCTAGAACACTGCAAAGATTTAACTATGCACAAGAAATGGAATCCAATACCCATCTTAGCTACACATCACTCACAGGACTAACAGGGTTAAAATACTGCATACCAATCACTGTTTTCTCTGTATGGCCAAGCAAGGATATGCCTGATTTCCCCCTGGGAGTGGAATCCTGGGTACAAAGCATCCCTTTTCCACAGGCCTTGGTTAGGAACATAAACATCCTCTGGAAGTCAAATTGTGCAAAGCATTTTTGCAGTTTATTGTTATGGGAGACCACAAGCACTGGACTGTGTCAAATCATAACCTTCTGCAAACATCCTCTAAAACCTTGTTTTGCAAAAGGATTTTAAATACACATAAGAAACAAGTTATCTGGCTTACCACACATTCTCCCTCTCAGCACAGAACCAGGCCTGCAGAAAAGAAAGGCTTTCTCGGTCTCCAGTGAGTTGGTGTCAGCTACAATGAGTTCAGATGCAAACTGAAAAGAATACATGGGTTCCTTATTGAGAGTTCTATTCAGCCTGTTTGTGATTGTTTCCAGAGTTTTAAGGAGCCGTCTCTGGTTTTCCAGCTCCACTGTATCATTCCTTTCATCAGGCAGTGGCACGCTAGCTGGAATATAAACAGCAAACACAGAAAACACACAAATTTTGCAGTCAGCACTTCCAGCGTACTCTGGAACTTATCAAGAGTGCAACACTAAAGCTTGTCAATGGAAAGTGAAAAGGAGGCCATGTGCACAAAGCTCTCCATGAAAATGAGGATCTTTCCCTCAAGAAGAAAGTCTGTGATGAAATGGAGCTATGAATGTGTCCAGACAACTGCCATCTGCATCTTCACCAGGCTTCTGTGTGCTGAAGAAGTTTTACTGAATGTATTAGAGACACAATTTTTAAAAAGAAGGAAGCAGAGAAGTTCAGTGTTTTGTCTTGTCTCACCTGTGATGTTAAATATTAACTTGATTTTTTGGTCAGTCATTGGAACATTCAGCTTATGCCTTTTGACCCGAGCAGGCGCTGCTTTTACAGAGGCAGAGAGATGCTTGGATAAGTCTTCTCCTTGTACTGCATCAACAAAATCACCATAGGAATAATCCAGGTGGTTTGCTGTTCCCCAGCCAGCAGGTCCTGTGGGACATTAAGAAAAAAACAAAAAGAAAAGCAACGTCATGTGGAAAATAAGTACCCTTACTTATTTCTAAAATACAACTCCAATATCATCTGTTTGAAGCTCCGGATGACACATGTTGGCTTTGACTCTGTACAAGTGGCCACGGTACCCGCATTTTTACTAAGCAAAAATCTTACTCCTGACTGATACCCTAGCCGTCCTGAGTCTGGTGATATCAGGCAAAGCTTTAAAGAACTAGCTATAAAAGTCACATGCTGCAATTCTTTCTTTTCCTCTGTCTTGCATGAACCCTCAACTGCACCCTCACCTGCCAGCAACCTCTTCAACAATTCCATATTGCCTTTGATTCCACTTCTTGCCTACTTACAGACAGCATAGCCTATGCCATGTCTCCATTGCATCTTCTTCTAACAACTCCTGAACAGTTCTAACATTGTCTGGCCTCTCAGAAAAGGCATCACCCTGTCTGTGTATTATCCCCTGACAGGCATTTACTGTTACACCCAGTGAGTCAAATTCACGCCTGTCTAATGTCCTTCATCACTCCAACACGATTTCAATCAAAATATTTTATGTACATAATCTACTTTTTCATGATTACTAAGTCTAGAGGGATGTGGTCTGTTTCATTGATCTAGATTATTTTTTAAAAGACATGAAATAGAAAAAAAAATCTGCCAATTATCTGTTAGCATCACCAAGATGATGTTTTGTTTACAGTGGTAACTAGGACAAGTTAACCCCACAGTTTAATATCGTGTGTTTCACAACCAATTTTCTAAACTGCCATCTCTTATGCCTTGAGGAGAGTTCTCCTCTCCTGCTTCCACATTGTAAAATTATGAGAAACTCCTGAAAAACAGCAACAAGGTTATTCTGGTAAGAGATTGACATGACCCAGAAGAGAATAGGACGCTACATTCCATGTCTGTAACTGTTTTTTCCACATGCCTTTACAGATTAGTTCCAGCTGTCATCAGCATTCATTCTTACTCATGACAACTGCAGAGTGAACATCCAGACCTGCCCTGTGCCTGAACACAAACAAATGCTCTCAGAGTGAAGCATTATAAAAGGTCAGTATAAGCAGGAAGTTCTACCAGGTCACTCCACTATAAACCTGTGAAAGAGACGCAGTCCTATGACAGATTCTGATGTGGATCTGCCAAAATGCCTCCTGCTAAGATAGGTAATATAAGTTATCCACTTTCAGCTTTTCTGCTCTCAGCACCCCTATGGGACTCAGAAAGGCCAAGAATAACAGCAGTACAACTTGGACACCAAGCCATTCAAAAACAGACTGAAAATGACAACTTACTTATTTTGGCATAAACCAAAGTGGGAACAACCACTAGGATGGTTATGGCCTTCACTCTGATATAGCCACAGTCATGGTGCAAAATTTGCCCTTGCATGCTGGAAGTATTTTCACAGCAAATAGGCCAACTTATAGCTTTACACAGTGAGGATTCTGTGGAGATCTGAACTGGCATCACAGATGCTCCTCATTTTCTTAACAACCTCCAATTCTATTTATTGTAGCTTTTCAGTATTTTGGTTTTAAACTGTATGTTTTTAAGAAGTTCCTTTTTTCTAGGCTAACCAAGCAGGTTTCTAGGACTCTGTGTGTGTGCTTTTTTTCCCTCCCCACCATAAGGCATCCCAGGAAATTCTACTCCACACTATATAGGAGGCAGCATTGATACAAGACATCAAAGAGTTCCACAATATTTTTATAAAATGCTTTATGTAATTGCTTATTATCTTACGAGTACCACAGTTACTTTAAAAAAAAAATCTCACTAAAGACATTGTGGCAGGAATCATGCTGCTTTAAACCTGGATGGCTAAGAACCTATGGAATCAATAATTACCAATGGCAAATCCATTTTCGTAATCATAATTATATTCCAAGCAGTGTTTCTGTGTCTGATCTTCCAATCTGCAGTCAATATCATCAACATCATTACAGAATGATGGGACCTTTCAACATAAAGAAGAATAACTTTAAAAACATAAAACCACATAGCCCTCTCCCCTGACTTATAACAACTCGTAATTACAATGCAAAGTACTGGTTCTGCCAGTGACATGAGATTTCCCCTTTCATGTCTCTTATAACCCTGGCAAGGTCTGCTAGAAGACTATGTTTTATTGATACAACTTGGAAATAAGAAAGCAACTTGCATGAGTACAATCTCTCCATTAGAGAAGATTTTTTTTTTAAGAGAAGATGTCAATTCATTACTCTTACAATTAATCACTCTTGCCATTACTCTTACAATTAATCACTCTTGCAAGCCGAATCTAAGAATACAGAAATAAATTTGGGCATTTTTCTCCCTGCCAAAGAGGACTGGAGAACTCATATTTATAAAGCACCTGTGTCTTTTCCAGCTATGTTACTTCTAATTCTGTCAGGTTTAAAACAGTGCTGTCACTTTTTTCTAGCTTTCAAATCTTACTTCCTCAAATTCTTTGGAATAGGAATAAGCATATTCAAAACAGCCTTTCTGAATGTTTTTCAAGACCATCACATTTTGATGTAAATGCTTGGAAAGGTCACTACCCATTTTTTCTTATTATGTTTTTCTTGCCAATACCCGTTTTTTCTTATTATGTTTTCTTCCAAAGCACTGGAACCTGGTGGCACGAGGAACAGAAACAGAACTAAAACCAGTCAAGATTTCTCTACTGGAAAGAGCAAACCTGAATCAGGGCAAGAGAGTAACAGACATTATGTCCAAGTGTTAGACATTGCCTGAGATGTTACTTAAGTTTTCAGTCATTTGACAAGTGTTACTGACATATGTTCCAAAGTTGCAGGAGTTTGCCCATTATCTGTATGTGCTAACAATGTTTTTTAGTTAGTAGACAATGCTTTATTAGAATATGGGCTGTGTTCTGCAAAACCACGTGTAGATGCCCAGTTTTCTCTACTGGAAAAATGATGTTGCACTAGGGCTGGACATCTACACCTGGGATCAGAACTCAATGCTCTGCTGGTTCTACTTTTCAGATGATGAGAGATTGTGGATTAACAGGGGACATTGTGATATTGAAGTGGAGAGCAAGAGCCATTGCAGAGAAGAAAGACAGGATCTCTTCAAATTCAGTATCATGCAGTTCTTAATGATAAGAGTGAGAACTCAGAAACTCATGAATCCTGAGCAGATCACTGCTACTGGATTTAAGTGCCTAGATGTACACACCAAATGTGGAATGTATCCATTTGTACATATGTGTGTTAATTCATTATATATTGATATATTGACATATATTAATATATTTTGTTATATATTGTACATAGTCTATATAAAATGCATTTATTTTATGATCACATCTGACTTTCTAAAACAGCACTGAGGGGACAATTGATTGAGGGTTTCAAAACTACACAGGTTCTCTTCGGAAGCCTACTGAAAATCTTGGATACTTGCATAAATTCTGTCCCATACAAGTCTACATTGGAGACCAAACTGAATTACATTACAATGCCAGTGAATTATCTTTATTTTTAAAAATAACTTGTCAGCCTCTGAAAAAGCTCAGATTTAACTTACAGGCTTCTGCTGTCAATTTTCTTGTAGAAAATTAGTTATTTGGAAAAAGTAACCACATTTTTCAAGACATATACAAAGGGAAGGAGTATTTACTAACCTACCATTTTACCAAGTGCACTCTGAAATGCATCAGTAAAGCTGTTTAGAAGATTGTTGTCATCACACCGTGTTGCTTTGTAGAGCATTTCAAAAGATTTGAATCCATGATTTGCAAAACGATTTACTGAAAATTGTTGGAGAAATAAATTTTTACTGATCAGTGCAAGAGTTTCAGAATTAAAATCAAGACAATTTAGGCTAAAACTGAAATACAAGTCTTTGAATCAGCAATCCAAATGGATCACTTACATCTCAGCCAATGATAAGACCCTTTGGCAGGCATGAAATATACTGGAAAAATTAAAAGAAATTAAAACCCTGCTAACTTTTCTACTTCAGCTTTTTCTTTATGCAAGAAACCTATGAACTGTCAACTAAACTCCATGCTAACTTCTGACAGGAAAGCAATAAATATGAAAGTCTTATTACTAAGACTTTATTACTTATATTACTTATTACTGCTGCTAGACTAAATATAAAAATTCTTGTCCAGAAATTAAGCAAAGTTCTGAAGTGTCCAAGTTATGGATTTTGAATTGGCAGCTCTGAAACATAACTCTAGTTTGTTCATAGCTGAAACACTGATCTTTTATTGCTGAAACCAAGAAATTGACTCTGGTGGAAGTGGATGCAACGTGGTACCAAGACTGGCTTCAAATGTAGTTCTAATACATTTATTATAAAAATGTCGCTAAACGTGCAAAATTCCACCACTGAAGTTTTGCATGTGTCCCTCTCAAAGAGAACACATAAGCTCTTTTAATCTGGTAGCAATTAGATATGTAAGCACAGCACACACCGTGCAGTTCAATCAGTAAGTTGCAAAGACTGTTGTCTTCCTATTAAAAAGACACTGATAGTGTTTGTTAGCAAACTGTTTCAATTAACCTGTTTGCTTTGCCATCTTTGCTATTTTGCGATTCCTGGAATTGAAACTCACTAGTAGTTTTGTGATATAGACAGCTTCTGAAAAAACATATTTACAGACTTCCAAGCATTATTTCACCATCTTTGTAACAATTCAGAGGCAGAGGACAGAGCATATTTGTTATAAATAAATAGAAGTCAGATTTTCTAAAATATTTTCATTTGCTTTCTCATTAAATTTAGTATTTCACGAGTTGCAGATCCATTCTAGTAACAGTAAGACTTACAAGAGCAGCTAGGCCACTCTGGAGAATAAGGTGGCTTCCAGAGACCATCATCATATGCACAATAGTAGTTTTCACTTGATCCTTCTGAAAAGCTGTAACCCTCGGCACAGTGCAATGTGCAATTCACTCCTGCTTCATCTGATGTGCACACAAAATCACCATTCACAGGCTCAAAGGAAACATCACAGGGAGAACCTGTGAAAAATACAAATATTTATATATTGATTAATGTGGTGAAATAAGTGATCCTACATGAAAACAGCACTGATAGGATTTTCAGAAGTACCTAGTATTGACTTGATCTTGCCTCTGTTGAAGTTTGTGGAAGCATTATTTGCTATATCCATAAAGTCAGGATCAGGCTACTGCTAAATAATTCTCAAATTCTGCTATTGCAATCAGAAAACCAGAAACATGAAGACTTAAAAAAAATGTTATACATATGTAAAACTATTTACTAAAATAATATAAAACATAAATCTAAATTTTCATACAAACTTTATACAATGAATTCTAGTAAACTATACTACATCTTGAATTCTGAAACTAAACATTATCCATTCTGGACTTTCACAACAACATATGAATTCATTAGAATCATCTTAGGATAACCTCATGACCTCAGTTATGATTCATTTTTCAGGCCAGCTGTGAAGGAAGTTGTGAACGTCTGTAAATACTATGTCACAAACACCGAACCACAAAAAGTCTGAGATGGTATGGACCTTGATATAATGCCAGTTCTAAGCACTGGCTGGTTCTTGCTGAGATTTAAAGCAAATCAGAGACTAGCATGTTCATTTGCAACTTACCTTTCCTGAATAACCAAAATTCCAGTCTGCATGATTTTAAATTCTCTCTTATAACTAACAGGTAACTAACAGATATTTTTATATAGATGTCCAGCTGAGATAACTAACAGATGTCCAACAGATAACTAACAGATATTTTTATATAGATGTCCAACTGAGACATAGAAACTAGAAAACAGATATGAAGTAGATTTTTCATTCTGAATAATTGATCTGCCAAATTATTTTTTTGATTTTTAATGAGAAAGTGAACTGTGGGGAAGAGATGCCTATGCAATAAACAAAATGCAGTAGCATATCTATAGGTACAGACATATTCCAAAATCTAAAGAGTGTTTTATTATCTGCTGCAGTATTTCCATGTAATTAGAGAAAAATTGGCAGAAAATTCCTTTTAACTACAGATTTGAAGCAAGATTTGAGTAATACCTATTAATACATTTTACACAGTATTGCAAAACCTGTAAGTTTTACTGCTTAATGAATCATAATTTCAATGCTTTTATACGTAATTTGAATTTATAGTACCAAATTCACTGCTGTGCTGATTCAGTCGTAGACAATTTATTTGTTGGAAGTAGCAAATATTTTGACTGCCTTCAAGTTACCGCAATGCAAAATGGGAATACCTAAATGAGGAGGTGGAGCAATCTTGCATCCTTTATGATATTCAGTTAAAACAATGCCAGGTCTTGGCCAGAATTTGAAGAAAACGCACCTTTGATGACAATGTGTATCTCACATGTCCTGCTGTTGCCAGAAGGATCCACGGCTGTGTACCGGACTGTTGTCTCTCCTTTGGGGAAGAGGTCTCCAGGTGCATGACTCCTAGTGACAGTCAGTGGACCACCTAGAGGAGTTAAAAGATAACCTAAAGCATCGGTAAGGAAGAGTGTTGCCCATACCCAACCCTGACAAATGGAAAAGGAAATGGCAGCAAGTCTTCCAAATTATTTAAAAATAACTAAGTAAAAGGAACCTCAGCAAATCTCAAACTCCAAGGGATCAAGGGTGAACAGGTGGAGTTCTCTAGCCTTCCACTGTCTCATGTATGTTTTGAGGAGCACTATCTCACCTGAATTGTCTGAAAATTCTGGTTCTTCCCATGTTGCTGGGTAGTCATTCTCTGCTGCTTGCATGGGTGGTGGAGATCTGCATCTGTCAACTACAGGAGGCTCTGCATCTGCAGAATTTGAAAGGATGGCATGATATTAGCTTGCAGAACTACTGCCACACTCAAATAGTATCTATAACCAGAATAGCAGCTTTAATTTCATATCAGAAGATACAACAGAGGTGCACACTTGGAAGCTGCTGTGATTGGAAGATGCTGAGTGAATGGATGAGAGTAATTATTCTGCTGAACTCATGGTTTCTGCAGTGTTTGTCTTCTCCAGAGAAAACCTTGGACTACCTGCAGGACACCTGAATTACACAATTGTCTGACAGAAATACTTGAATAATGATTTGCATCAGTGCAATATGTGTGAACTTTGGAAACTTTGTTGGAGTCTTTCAAGAA
Organism: Ploceus nigricollis; assembly: GCA_013399945.1. NCBI lineage: Eukaryota > Metazoa > Chordata > Aves > Passeriformes > Ploceidae > Ploceus > Ploceus nigricollis. The sequence continues at coordinate 114,847 of VXBC01010159.1, forward strand.
TTAAATAGAGACTTATGATGAAGGCAATGACTGACAATGCAATAATACATTTAATAAACCAGTGTGAGGAGAAATCTTAACAGTTAGAAAGAACAGCAGAATAAAATACACCCCAAACTGAACATTGCAAGCAGTGACTGCACATATGCAAAGCCTTTATGGAGATGCAAAGCCTTTATGGAGATGACAATATTCCTTGGCTTATAACTGCACACATAAAGGCCACAGTGACTCACAGTCTCTTTCTGCACAAATAAGAAGGCTGCAGCCATGACAGACAGCCTTCCTAGTGATTTTTACCAGCACTTACCAATAACCTTGATATTGAATGTGCATCTTGCTTCATTGCCTGACTTATCAGTTGCTGTGTAAGTAATGTCAACTTCACCAATTGGGAGAAGAAATGGTGGTATGAAAGCTGGGGTAACATGAACTGAGACCTGTTATAGGAAAACACTAATTATTTAAAAGCCAAAGCTAGTTACTAATCATAATATTCATGGTTCAAAAAGTGGACAGAATATATCCTTCAATGTCAAGCCTGCTCATTCTGAATGCAAATAGCCTCTTAAAGTAATGTGGACAGACTTTACAACAGAGTGCTTTATGTCCCTTCTTAAGTCTGCATTCCTTATGGCAACAGAGATTTCTCTAGTCAGGATCTTGAACCCGACCTGGTGCAGATTACAGCACTGTGCATTAAGAAAATTCCATACTGACCCTTGTTTGTCAAACGGGACTGAAGGCACACGATGTCAGCTTAGAACCTGTTTTGTCTGCTGACAGTTCGCCAGCTGCAAGGGCAGCAGACCTGGGAGAGGAGTGGAGCAGACAGCTGTGGGCCATAAGTACTTACACGTCCAGTTTTAATCTATGTATGTGTATGAGTCGATAGCCCACAGACACTTCAGTGTGGCACTTGGCTTCTACACTTCACTGAATGACCCTGTGTCAGCAGAGCTGTAGTACCTGACCATAGCTATGCCACAGAAAATAATGTGGGAACTTAAATCTCTTTTACTGGGATAGCTAAGTTTTGTAGTGCAAAAAACTGCTGCATTAAAAGCACACACAGACTCACTGTTCTGCTGACTCCTGATAAAGCTTTCAGTTGCTGTAACTTGATCATGCCTGAGCCTGTAGGGAATGTTGCTCTTTATGAAACAGCTCTGGAGCAAGTTTTCCTGGTAACTCCATTTCCAGACACCCTGACATGCATAGTGGCCAATGGCCACATTTCTGAATCCTGCACAGGAATATCCGATTTCTCTTTCTCACCCAGGAAGCTCAAATTAGTTTTTACTTATCATAGTGTGTACATGTTAGCCCTTTAGATTAATGAACTGGTTTATTTCCTTCTGAGACGAGTTTATTAAACTTCTTCACATTCTAAGTGCTCATTTTTAAAGCAGCTGTCTTCATATTATAAACAAGAGCACATTCTTTCTTTTGACCACATAAATTAACCATATGAGGCTTTATGCACTGACACTCCATGCAGTGTTCTGTGACTGTATAACTCTAATCAAGACAGAAAATGCTGAATTCTCAAGATACAAACCTTCTAGGAGATTTTTCTTCTGCTTATCAGAAGAAAGAAATTCTAGTGGATCATAAAATTAATTGAAATCAGACAGATTGCCTCCAGTCAAATAGATACAGATTTTGACTTGCCTCTTCACCAGAGTTATCCTTAGCTGTTGGTACCTGCCAGCTGATATTAGCAGAGTTATGATGTTCCAGAGTCACAGTCTCAATATTGTCTGGGCAGTGAATCTGAGGTGCTTCAATATCTAAACCAGAGAAAGACAATCTGGTTTTATATCTGGTATTGCAGAAGTAAAACCTTATAATCACTGTTTTTTGTACTGCCTGGAATAGAAATGTAAGCATTTTTGTAAACTTCCTGTATATACTCCTTTGTAATTCTTTCTTAGAGATTTACACATGAATAGTAATCTTTTGTGGAAAAGAATTTTTGCTCTATTTTTGTTTATCACTGAACACAACAATATTCTGGTTTCTACATAGAACCAAATCCCAAGTAATAAATAAGAATAAATTTGTTTCTTTTATTACCCATCCCTGCCTTCTCTATCCTTTCCCTGTCCAGACACAGGAAACATACAGATGAAAACACTTGTTTCTGATTGTCAGTGACTAAAAAAACCTGAAAGTAGTTGTGGCATGATATAGATACTATAAACAAGACAATAGTGACTCAAATTCTCTGGAGTATGCTGTGGAACTGACTTAAAAGTAANAATGTGCCTTAATAAACTGCTGTTACAAGGTATCATGTAGGACAAATGGAGTCTTCTTGTGACATGTGACAATGCCAGATTGCTCCGAAGGACTGGTGGTACAATATGGGTAACACCACCACCACCATCTACACCTCAAGTTTCTCTGACAAACTTGAAGTACTTCTTCAGTTCCCTGGCACAGGGCCCCCAAAAACATTTGTGGTCAGGTTATTTTATTGCTGTAATGCTTGATAAATGGTCTCTAGAATCATAAGACAAGGATACATTTGGCTCTGAACTCATCTATGCCCAAGAGGCTTTAAAACAACTCAGAACTGATATCACTTATATTTTTATTATTAAATAGTTCCAGTAAAAACATAACTCGGGCAATTAAATTACATAATTAAGAATGCAAAGCAATAAATACATGTGATTTTGACTTCCTTTGAACTCATTCAAATGAAAATTTTATTAGAAATGCATTCATAAATAACTACCACTTATGGTTCACACTCCCTTGACCACAGCCTTTAGGCTGGGGCAAATTCCACTTAAAAGTGAAATTCTCTAAAAAGGCTAATAATAAATAAGTCAGAAAGAAGACTCTTTTGAACTGGCCAAATATGTTGGCGGCAAAACAGAGAAAGACAATAACAAGAATGAAAACAATTGAAGTACAACTGTTCATTTTTACTCAAAAAGAATAAGCTTCAGAGTTTCTCAGTGCCTCCTACATTAGGGGTCTATGCACTGGTAATATCTAAAAGCTTGAACCCAAGCCATGCTGTTTTATCTTGATCTAAACATTCAGCTTGTGCTGGGATCCCATCAAATATTAAAAACTGTGGTTTGGCCCAGGTTTACACAAGAGATTCAGAAAAACAATGTGGTACATCACAAAATGGGAAACAGTATGTTTAAAGAGAGAGACAAAATCTTCCTGGCCTGTACAGAGGAAAAAAAAGCTTCAATTTCTGTAGTGACCTGGCATGATGACTGGCGTAACTGTTTTCTGTACTGTTCCATCACCCAGTGGCTGGCAAGGGCCCCAGTTTGGGGGGAAAGAAATAATTCTTGGAGCACAATAGTTCACGAAGACATGAAGAGTATATTCCCAGAGAAACTCCTGTTTTTATCCTACTATAATCCAAAGCCAGACCCTTTCCAGTTCAGTTATGTTTGTGTGTAAAGGAATAAATAACATAGCGCTTCTAGAAGAGGTGGGTAAATATGGCAGAACCATACTGAAATGCATGTCACCTTCTCCTGCCCAGCTTTACACTCTGTGTCAGCCAATACACTTGGTGTTAGTGAATTTTGGCCTTAAGTCTTGTGCACTGTTGCGTGGGGCATGTCAACAGCTGTAGCCACTCGAAGACAACTAAAATGAACATTTCTCTATAGTCTGTCTATCAGCCAGGCCTTACACAGCCTTTACAGCTCTGCTCTGACTACAGGGTTTACATAAACTTGTGCTAAAACAGTAACAATAGTATTACCATTACTATTTTATTAAAAGTGTGAATTCCACTTTGAATATCTTTAAGCTATGAGCTTTCACCTCTACTTTGAAATTTCAAATTTACCTCAGGCAGCTTCCTAACAAATGAGAAATGGAGCCTAGAAGAGGAACTTGATGATGAGCACTCCAAGATCACACTCAAGGGACCTCTGAACTCCACCTTTTTATTACAAACTGCAAGTAAATCTGACAGGCAAGCTGTAAAGGTACAGGCAATACTTCTTACACACTGTTCACGTTGTGCTTTCCCCACTCCAAGCCTGTCCTCACTCAGTTTTTTGCTGTGTGCTTCCTTTCAATTTTGCACTCATGTATACACAGACATGATTTTGTGCTGGTCTCTACCTTTACACAGAGCCTCCTGGATGTTTGCACTCCATCTCCCAAATGAAATGCACCTTATTTCTTCTCTAGCCCCAGACAAGATGAACCCCTGGGGACAGCTCAGCTGGCACACAGTCCCAGAAATGGCAGGCTCCAGCCCACAACTGGGAGGGAGAACTGTCACACCTGCTGGTTTCTGGAGGATGGGACAACGCTTTTCTGCAAGACAGCAGTAGAACATGACTTATAACTGACATTCAAAAAGTACACATTCAAAAAACCTGCAAGTAAAGTCATATGGAAAATTAGTGGGAGCACAAAATACACAGTCTTCTCAAGAGTCTGTAAGGGTACAAGTGCATCAAAACATTACAACCTGATGAAACTTTGCTACTTGACTTTCAGTTCCGACAGCAGCCAGTTTATCAGGTCTTCTGTTTTCTTGCTCATGCTCTTCATTGAAACTGAAACGTGGTAATTTTCATGCAGATCCACTATATCTAACTCTATAGAGTTGCCTTTTTTTTCCCTTCTTTTTCCTTTCCTTATAACTTCATCTTTCATGACTGCTTTGCAGTTGTATTTCCTTGCTTCTATGAAAACTAGACTAGGAGAGAGGGAATTGAAGAGGTATCTGTAGCTTTCTACATCGTCTATACTCTATCTTAAAATAAGAAAGGAAGAAGAAGAAGGATACTCTGCCATGAACTCTTTATAGGTTAGGGATATGACACATGGTTTTGCTTACTGCATTCCAAACCAAATTAAATTGGACTTGGTCTTGTCTGTGTTCAAAACAGCTGGAAAGACTCAGGGTGACCATAGGAAGCAGCTGAGCTCTGTAAAATCAGGGAGGGTTGATGGTTGCTTAAATATTTTAAAGGAAGTTTTGAACTATTCTATTAATAAGTTTCACTACAAATCCTGATGACAATTTGCATCAAAGGAAAAAACATGATGTGTTTAAACAGGTTCACGAAAGCTTTGTTTCATTCTTAAGCTGTTGTTTTTAGGGATGTTATTTTTACTTCAAATATGGAGACACTAACAAAGGGGTAAAAAGGGGTATCTCATGAACACAGTTTGCACACTTTAAGTCCTGTTTCTTACAACAGATAATAGGCAAACACACAAGAAAAATGCTCCCTTATTCAGAGTCAATGAGAAGACTTGTAACTCTTTATAACTTGTCAGTGTAGAAATCAGACAGGTCTTACACCAAGAGAACACAAAAACTAACCCAACCCAGCTACACAGAGGGGAAGTTCTACTGAGCTCTTAGCAATGGTTTAATGACACAAAAGTGATTCACATTCAAAATACTTCACATTCCTTTTCTCTCCTCTCCCTTCCCAAAACACACAGCAAGTAACTGAAAACTGGTTTTCATGCATGAAAAAAAAATTAAAGATTCTAAGCATTCTGTGTATCTCCTGAAATTTAAACCCTCAATGCTGAAATGTTTCAAAGCCCAAGCAATTAACAACAGCACTTCATTTCAATAGGATGCACATGTCACAAACACTTCTAACACATTTTTATAGTTCAGGCAGATACTGTTGGCTCTGCAAGGTGGAACAACTCCATCAGGGGAAAAAACCCCAATCCCTAAGTTTTGGTTGCTCACCACAGGAAGGTAACTGACACATAGCAAAAAGATCAAAAATTTTAAAAACAATGTTTGTAGAGGGAAGCTAAAAGCATGAAAATGTATATTACTCTGGGAGCAAGTAGAGAAATGGAAACATGTAAGCGTGAAAAGCAAAGAAAGTTGCAGCTCTCTGGGAAGCAAAACCAGCTGGGCCTCTTGCTTGAGACACATCCAGCTATAGTAGAAAAATCCAACTACAGCACAATCCTGAAATGTCTCAGAAAAATCAGAATAAAATTTGGTATATCTAGCAAAAGGGAATTTCTTTTAAGTAAGACAGGTTTTTACCAGGAAAAGCAACTGTAATAGTGTTGTTTAGATTTCTTTATCTATGCTCAACTCCAGAATTTGATCAAGCTGATCCAAAAGTCTGGAATTCATTAAGGGTAGAGGGATACCCATGATGTTAGTCATGTCGATAGGGAATTAATAGAGGAGTATTTTTATGGAGACACAAGAACCTGCTTTCACCTGCAAGCACCTGTGATGAAATACAACACTGTATTATAATTCTCAACATCAAAAGGAACTTGACAAATAAGAAGATTACAAAGCAAATAATGCCTCCTTCCTTCAATCCCTTTGCCAAAACTGCTTCAGGAAAAAAAAAAACTGGCCAGCTGCAATCAGAAGCATGAACTAGTTATTCTTTCAACGCTAGATGGCATCAACACCCTGGATGTCATTTGTATTTTTACTTCACTAAACCTTGAACAAAGAAAGGAGAAAATCATCTTGCAAAATTTATTTATTTTACAGCGATTGATATTAAACTTTTTCCAATGGGTATGAAACACAAGAACATGACTATGGAGCTTTCCTAGTTTTGTTTTTTTTCTCCCCAAACTGGACAAATGACCAAGCTTCCCCTTTTTAGCAGATATCTTGTTTGTCAGACACCTATAAAATACATGTAGCCCCCTCAGAAGTAGCTCATTGTTAACAATACCTTTAATGAAAAAGACAAAAGTTTTAAACATAGGTAATACCCAAACTTGCATTACCTTCCAGTCTCTTCGAAAGAGATGCATTACAATAGACCCCCCAGAAGTGACCGTAAATAATCCAGGAAGTGTTATGGCACAGTGTCAGTTATGGTTACACATGGCTGTGGTACAGTCTCAGTGAGCTAACTTGCAAATATGGCAAACTTTGCACTGATGAGCAATCAAACTCAAAAACATTCAGAAAACCAGCTAGAAGGATACCCTGAGGTCCAAGAAATCCGTTTCAAGGTAACAGACTGAAGACAACCCCATTTCAGTTTTCTAACAGAAGCATATGAAATTAATAAATTATCAATTGCAAATGCCTAAATACAGCAGGATTTCCAGTACCTTTTATGCAGCAGACTGTAAATAACAGTTAGGAGCTATTTGGACTAAAAATTAACAGACAATACCTCCATGACAATGATGATCATTCAGAAAATGGGTACAAAGGGTAGCTTCAACCTTCAAGAAGAGGATACAATATCAGTGTTCTGATTTACACCTCTCCCTGAACAAAACTCCACACATGTATATTGAACCAGAATTTCAGCAAGCTTGTTCTAGACACCAGCCACAAGAAGCAGCAGAGATGCTTCCTAGCTAACACTCTTTCCTTTCTGACAATCAAAGGTAACATTCTCACTAAATTTTTCAGACTCAGCAAAAAATAGGATATTGCCATGGGTAATCCAGGAATGGAGGCAATATTGCATGGTGTGAAGAAATCTTCTGATAGAGAGTAGAGCTGGATTTTATTAATCAAAATGCTAAGCTAGGAAGGATGAATTCAGCTGATGAATATGGTTAATCTTCTAATTATAATATCCCAACTGGATTTCAGGGTCCCTTCCTTTTGAAGTTAATTGAAGTTTTTCCACTGATTTTAACAGAAGAAAGATTAAGATCTCTTAGCAAACTGCCTTGTTAAATTATTTCTTGTGGATTATTTTCATAATTTCAGAGAATGTACTTAAAGTTAGAAATGTATGCTCGTCTCACACAAAGTCCACATTTTTAAGACTTCAATAAAACAGTAAAGAAATAGCCAGAGGTTCAAGTGAAGTCACCCTACTGGCACTGCATTTACTGGATCCAGGTGACATATACTTCACCCTGACTTTAGTCAGCACTGGATCAACTTCTGTATTGGTGGACTTCAGACTTTTGCTTTTTTTTTTTTATCCCTTCCCCTTCAGTCTATGTTTGGAAGTATTTCAACTGTATTTCATCATCTTCATTTCCAAAGTTAACTCAAAACCTGCCACTAGTCCCAAAGAGATAATTCTGAAATACACAGTCCTTTATTTTTGGAACAGCAATACATACCTACCTATCCCTGCACAGCTGGCATGACCTCTGAATCCTGAGTCAGAGGTTCTTAGCTCCTAACTTGTGTAAACTCTTATTTCCTTGCTGTAAGTCCAGCAAAAGTGACAACTGCTGCACCTTTAGTTGGCACTCACAGTGCCTGGCTAACATAAACTATGTTAGCCTGCAGATCAACTTTAGCTTTATGATGGTAACTCAAACTGCTGGTTGTTCATATTTAATCCCTAGACCTACTGCTTCTGTATTTCTTGCAGCACACTGTGTGACAGCGTCTGACACTAACAAGGTACAACAGTCTTTCAGTAATCAGCAGTCTATGCTGTATTTAAATGATAATCTGTCCACTTTCTCCATTTACAAATTCCTTTGCCCTTCCCCAACTTCTAAGATGTGTATAAAGCATCCATTGACAAATTCTCATTCGTGTCTTAGCTTCACCATAGCTTCATAAATGTCTAAGCTTCACTTAGTTGCTAAAATATGAAGAATTTCTCACCTGTGACAACACGGACAGAGTTAGATCAGATACCTACCCACACACTTTGGCTCCTTTGAATCCCACTGAGAGGTTCCCTGGCAGGTGAGTTTGCTGTTTCCTTCAATTTCATAGCCCTCATTGCAGGTCACAAAACATACTGTCTTGTAGGAAATATCAGCTGTTGAACAATTAATGTGTCCGTTTTGAGGAGACCAAAGTCTGGGACATGTTCGAACTGCAAAGGGGAAAGAACACCAGCTCACTCTCAGCAGCGAATATCAGTGGAGTTAAACTGCTTTGCCCAGTTTTTCAGAGGTAGGAGAGACACTGCCTTGTAGATCAGTTACAGTAGTTTGTACAAATTCAGGGAATAGAGCTAGTACAGAGTAGATTTTTTCAAAGGCTTGATACCTCCCTCTTCCTGAAACAATCCTACATAGAATGTACGAGGTTGGGCACGCACTTCCAAGCTCACCTAAGTATTGACATAAGTTCAAACTAGCAAACTAACTGTGTATCTGGTACACAGTGTGCAGCCTGAGCTGGTAATGTCTATCAGCCTTCAAAACAGGACAGCTGCAGGCAAATGCAATCCTGTGAAAAAGTGTGTGTTCTTGGGAGTTTCTAGTCTCCAACAACGTCTGAGAGTTTTTGGGGGATTTCAAACTGGCAGGCTGGTATGGGCTGAGTACACACCAGGGAACAAGCTTATGAGCAGGTTAGATGACAGTGTCCCAGTACTTAGGAATTTTCTCAGGCACTCTGGACTGTATTCACAGAATACAGGCACATGTAAGCCTCAGCAAACCAGAAAAGAAGATGCTCAGCATGCTGGAGGAGACAGAGAGAGGAGGAAGGAATACAAGCTGTTTATATGGCTTGTATACCAGGTCCATGAGAGATGAAAAGGAACAAATCAGGTTGTTGCTGACACAAAAGAGACCCTTTCAGGTATCAGGCATGGAGACAGTCCCGGCTGCTGCTCAGCACAGAGGCTTTTCTCCTGTAATATCTTGCAAACACTGAAAGCAGTGTGATTCCAAGGAGAACAGGATGTGTATGCAGAAAGGGAAGCAGGGAAGTGAAGAGTGATCATCAGATCATCTTACAGTTGGATACTACTGTATTCATCTACTGAATCCTGATGCTGCAATCTGGCACAAAGCTACTCTGCAATTAAGATTGATCCCAGAAGAGACAAATTATTGTAGTAAGATAAACGTAGCAATGGTATGACCTGGGTTTATGTTCTTTGTTTCAATGTCATAACACAAGATTTTATAGTAGGACCTCTTTCCTTTGTACTGCCTTTTTAGTGCAGTTCCTTTTCAGCTAGGATGTAAAAATGGTCCAGCATTTGTGTCCTTGATCCCCTCCAGACAAAACTCTGAACTACATACACACTACCTGGCCTTTGGGTCCCTCAAGTAGCTAAGCTATGCACACCTACTGTCTGGACATGAGTATTTGGTATTGTTAACAATACCTACATGATGATAATATGATAATTATACATCAATAACCAGCTATTGGCTTTCCAAAATGAGCAGAAAACTCTGATTTAAAACTGATCTCAGCTGAAGTTGGCAGATACTGTTTAGGAAGTTCAAAAGAGGGATAAATAAGGGCAAATAGTGTGATTGCTCAAAAATACAACCAAGACTGCAGTTCCCTAAACTCAAAGAATCACAGAATGGCTACGGATTGAAGGGGCCACTGGAGCATTTCTAGTCCAACCTCTCTGCTCTACGTTGCTCATCCTAGAGCACATTGTACCAGACAATCAGGATTGTATCCAGACAACTTTGAGTATCTCTACTGAGGGAGACTCCACAGCCTCTCTGGGTGTGCTATTGCAGTGCTCAAGTCACTCTCACTGCAAAGAAGTGCTCAAATCACTCTCACTGCAAACAATTTCTTTCTTATATTCAGGCGGAACTTGCTGTGCATCAGTTTCTGCCCGTTACCTCTTGTTCTATTGCTTGGCACCACCAAGAAGAGCCTGGCTCCATCCTCTTCAGATATTTATATACATTAATAGGATCCCCTCTCAGCCTTCTCCAGGCTAAACAGGTCCAGCTCCCCCAGCCTCTCATCCCTTCCTCACAAGAGGATGTCTCTTCTCACTTCAATGTTTTCCACAGCTTCTGTTTACCTTGTTGGCAGGAGGGCAACCTATAGTGATGGGTGGTTTCAGAGAGCTGCTTCTCTGCTGTGATTTGGGAAGCTGATTTCACCAATTAACCTAATCTTGCTCCTGTCAGGTAGGAGGCAAAACTCGATCTCCTCTACAAAAGCATTCAAAGGGAAACCAACTTGGCAACATCTCCTTTCGACAGTTATTGTTTACTCTGCACACAAGTGGACACCACTAGACACCTCAAACTAATTAATGGGCATGTAGGCTGAATGCTGCTTCAGATGTAAGCCAGCTCTATAACTACCACTAACTACACGGCCTCTGAAAACAACACATGTTAAATAATGTCTTATTTAAAAAAAATAGCTATGGTGGCACCTAAGTGGAAAAAAAGTAGCAAAACCTACATATATGGGATACGAAAGAAGGAAAATTAGGCATCCAGATGTACCTAATATATCTTTACATTACTACTGTCTCACGTTTAGTCTCTGAATGTATTACTACTCTTGTGCTTGCCTATACATAGGCATTCTTTAGGAAGTGCATTTAAAAATGGTCTTGAAATGCTCATTTTGTGAGGCACTTTGAGCTTCATAGCATCTTTATAATAAGCTGTATCTTAATTAGAAGGAGTAAAAAAACCACATTTACAACTGAATCTCAAGTGCATTATCCACAAGAAAGTAGGCTTGCTCTTTAAAGGTTTCTACAGATGTAGAAATACCCAATCTGCAGTAAAAAGTAGCAAATTCTACCAAACTGCTACTCAGGAAGCCTGAATGAATTAAGAGCACTGAGGAGGCTCTTGTCACTGTTAATGTGCCTACAGAGAAGGCAGTCCCTTCATTACCTGCTGTCTAGCCATTTCTTCTGGGAGGACTACACAGCTGTAGTGCTCTGGCCTCCTCAAGTGTTTCAATGTTCATTCTTATTCAGTGTCTCAGCACGGGTCTGGCAGAAACTTGTACCTGAGCCCATGTTACCTTGGTCATGGTTCCAAGCATTAAGCACCAGCCCATCCTCTTACCAGTAACACATTTTCCATGACCAAGAAACATTTCCAAAAAGCCAGTGAAAACAGCAACAACAATAACTGTTGCTCTGTTGTATATTCTGCTTGCTCGGTGGTTTCTCCTAATAATTTTTTTCTGGATTAAATATGGGATTTTCAGGGTTTTTTTCCCCTAGGTGACTGTTAATTGCATGACATATGACTGCTTTAATCACTTTCTAATAGCACAGCAGATTCTAGCTAGCAAAAGAACTGAGGAGTATTTAATGTCAAAATCCAAAGCAGTGGAAAGGGATTTTCCTTTCCTCTCCTCTTCCTAATTTATGTGACAAAATACTCTTGGGATTAACAAGACAGCTATAAACCATGCCTTTGATCTTGCTCCCTTTCATAGTCTGAGTGAATCAAGACGAGCAGATCCAGCACATATAACAGTGGGATTTTTAGGGTTTTTTTTTTTTTATAGGAAGTCTTCAGTATGATGGACAACAGCACAAACAAAGCCAAAAAATATCATTCCAATGCTTCAAAGGATATTAGCTCAATATCAAGACAGTATCTCAATGCAGGCTTTTCCCTCACCTTCCAAATTCCCTGCTAAATTAAGATCACACCCCAAATATGAGAATTCCTTTAAATGCTCCAGCAAGATTTTCAAGTACTATAATCTTCCACTTCTCTATGAAAGAGAAGATAAAGGATCTCTTCTTTGTGGCCGACTGCAGCTTTTCCCAGATTTTTTGCACAAAGGGCGTCTGTGTGACAGAAACTTTAACAGAGGGTGCTCTTTCCCAGTGTCCCAGTCTGCCTGAAGCAGCATGCAGTTTTGACTACTGGGAAGTCCACAGTTCCAAGTCCTGCTGCTCAAGATACCCTCATAGTACTGGTCAACAATTTATTTTCTATCAAAACCTTCTCCTCTTTTCACTAAAAAGCTAAAAAGGAAAAGCTAAAAAGGAAAGCTAAGATTTCTGGGATTATTTGAAGAAAGTTCCTATAAATCTAAGCTGAAGTAAACACTATACAAAGAATGTCCCAAGAGATCGATCTCTAGCTTAGATTCCTCCTTTCAGAACCATAAGTTGCTGATTCTTTCAGGGCTGTAGTGTTTGCTGTACTATCATAAAGTGCTAATTCCTCCAAAGACCAGTCTTGCCTTTTTCCCTGAACACAAGGCCAGGACAAGAGTTACAGAATAAGCTGATGGCTTTTTATTTAGTAGCTTCCAGTGCAGCACACTAGTGTCAAGGGCATTCAAGTAAAATTAAACATGCTGAACTACATCTTGTGGCTGTTGAGGAGATAAGGGCTTCCACGTGGTTTTTTTTTTTTTTCATTCTCTCATTGGAAGACATACCAGGCAGATATACAGGCATGGGATTGCAGTTTTAATTCTAAATCATCAAAAACCCAACCTCAGGCAGTTTTTTTGTAGCAAAACAAAACTCTGTTCCTATCAGAAAATCCAGAAATAATTTTTTTCAGGATGCTCTTTCTTGTGTCTCCTCCATTTCACACCTTATTTCTGGCTGACATTCTTTCAGAGTGAACTTCTAGGGTGTTGTCAGTCATTCCCTACTGAAATTCCCTCCAAATTCTTCTGAAGACCCTGCTCAGAAGGGTCTTCAGAAGGGTCTTCTAAGCTCAAGTCCCAGGCTTTCCTATTTTCAGTAAGAAGAAATTGTAAGAAAGCAAAATGGAATTCTTCCATGACTGATGTCTCCCAACACCAACACCTCTCTATGCTGAGAATGTGGTGGAGGACCTAAAACAGTCAGGTGGCAAGGTCTTGTTACATATTTAAATACTTGAGAGGTTCACTGGATTTATACAGTGTAGATACAAAAATTCATAGAAATTAGGTAGACAGAGGTGAAGAGAGGTTTAAGGAAGGAGTTTGTATATTCACTTGCAAAAGACTATCCATCTAGTAAATCTTGCTCTGATTTTTCTGTTGTAGAAGTCCTCCTTCCATTTTAGAAAGGAAGGAAACAGAGTGGTTGGAGTGGCAGCCAGCCTTTGGAACTTTCTTTCACACAGGGCTAACAGGATCAGATCTGCACACCCAACCATGTAATGAGTAAAGAAAACCACTGCTAAGAATGAACAACAGAAAAAAAACTTTTCAAATACATACCTCTGCAAGTAGCCTCTGATCCAGACCACTGCCCATTTGGTTGACAAAGTCGGATGCTGCTTCCAACGAGATCAAATCCTGTTTTGCATCGGATTCCACAGGCAGCATTAAAGTAATTGTTGCAGACATTCTGGACAAAGTGACCATTTTCAGGGGGCTTCAGTTCAGGGCAGTGAACAACTAAATAATTAAACAACCACAACAAAGTGGTTACTAGCTGGAGTGCAATAGGCCACTGAAGTAAAACAATCTTTTAGAATTTCTAACTCAGCTTGCACCTTGGCATTTTTACTGGTTTGGAATGACAGAGAAAATCTTGCCTGCAATTTGACATGTTCCTCAGAGTGCAAAACCACATTAAAAAATTGTCCCAGCACTGCACTGTGCATTCCAGGGGTATTCTGGTCCTGGATGGAAACACTTACCTTCACAGGTTTGTCCTACAGCACGATATCCCTCCCGGCATGTGCAATCCTCAAGGGAGGTACTTCCTGGTGGAGAAGTATGGTTTTCATCAGGACATGAGATGCAAGTGCTGATTCCACCTGGTGAACCTTCAGGCTTGTACGTTCCGGGTGGACAAGCTTTCAGCAAAAGAAAACAGAAAGGAATTCGGGACATTCACCTTTCACCTAGCATATTTTTTCAGGTGTATTGCTTTACTTTTTCTACATTATTCATTTAAATATTCAGCGTCACTTAGGTCAGGAGCATTCTCCACCTGAACTACTGCAGAGCTCTTAACAGGTTTGAAGTAATGCCTACCAGACTCAGTGGAGTTATCTACAGCAACTGTCTGGGGACTGACATTGAGTCCATGATTAATCATCTTGAAAAGAAACACAGTCCCAGAAGACACACCAGATTTTCACTGACAAAGCCTGTGCAGACCTTACGAAGACATTCTTGATTCAGAAGTGTAAAAAATTAGTTCAGACTTAATCCTTGCCATTCAAAACTAAAAGACGTTTAATGCATACAGATTCATAGTAAAAAGCTAATACAAGCCAGCAAAATCCCCTGCCTTTGATTTACACATTATGGTCATATGATATATGTGATCTACATACTAGATGTGCTAAAATGTGAGAGGCACAAACAATGAAGGAATTAATCAAAGCAGCTACTGCTTGAAGCCTTTGCACTCATTTATATTGCATTTCATATTTTTAATTCTGTGCACCTACACACACAAGCTTTAAAAACATTCAGGTGACGTTTTCTAAGGCAGGGAAAATGCATAGGGAAAAGGCATCTCCCACCAGAGAACTTCAGATGGGCTTGATAGCTCTGAGTCTTACTGCTCTCTGCCTTGAATTCTAGTCTTCAGGAAATCACCGTAATTATTTGTGTTTCTTTCACAAGACGTGTGAATTAGGGGAGTGACTGATCAACAGGACAATGTAGCAACTGCTGCTAAAGTGAAATTTTGATTGACCAGATTACCACTTGAAACAGAACGCAAAGACACTTGTGCTGAAAAATGTAATTGCTAATGGAAATTTCAGGAAATATTCTGAGAAAGTCATGCAATAGAAACACTGAAACCCGGCCAAAAAACTCTCACTGCTTTAACTTAATTGTCAACAAAATGGCCACATTTTCTCCTTCAGACTGCAAGTCAGGCTCTCTCACTCTCCCCTCAGTCAATTTGTACCATTTGATGTAGCTCTGAATGGTATGAAGAACTGTACAACCATAAACACATTCAAGTGACTCCCTCCTTACACTGTTAGGTGTGCCTTGCTTGTGGAACCGGTCTCTCCTATGGAGCTGTATTTCTGGGAGTTCAGACATTCTGGCAGCATCAACCTCCTCTTTGGCAGCTATAAGACCAACTTGGTCTATTCTGAGGCTTAGATGCTAAGATACTCTGCCTCCTGCCTTACTAAAGAAAACCGACTGCTTTCTAGGCAACTGGAAAAAAAAAAAAACCAAAANTTTTATGGAATATACCCCCCAAAAATCATCCACTATGAACAGGTGGTACTTTCCAGAAGGAGGATGATTTTTTGGATAGCTTCCAGAGAAAATACTTTTGTTGGTTTTTCAAAAAACTTTGCATGTTTTTTTTGAAGAAAGCAACTGAGTGGCTTCTAGTTAAGAGGCAGTTTTGGATGCTGAAATTGGATTCACAAATTTGTATTTTAAACGCACTTTTAAAGAGACAATAACAATGCCTATTCAGTAAGAGATATAAATACAAAACAAAGCATTTCAGGAAGGAAATAGGGCAGAAAAATCCAATCAGATTTAGAGATGGGATTTTTTAATTTTTGTTTTGGGATTTTCAGAAAAAATACTGGGAAAAAAGTCCTTTTCATATAATTCACCTGTTCTTCCCATCCAAGACAATCATCTTGGATTTCTACTGCTTCTTTCCTTTGTTCTGTGCAGAAATTCCTGTCTTTGACATCACATGTCTTCAAAGTATTTTCTCCTGCTTTAGATGATCAGAGTACCATAGGCATTGCTCTGAAATCTCTGAAATATTTCCATCTGGCACTTTGTGAAGGTCTCTGTGCATCCTTTTTAAAACTGTATCCAGCACAAAGTGATGAAGTGCATCCAAGAGGAGACAGGAAAGAGTGAAAATTAAGCATCACAGGGGACCTGCTCTGTGACAGAGCTGCCCTCCATATGCCAGTTGAAGTAAATTAGCCTCTTCTTCTCTATGTATGGCATATAAAATGACATCTAAACTAGGTGTTCATTCCAAAAAATACCCCCCATAAACCAACAAACCCTCAACCTAATTTCTCTCTTCCTTTCAACCTCACCTAAAATAAAAAAAAACCAGCAGCAATTTTCTCTTTCTGTTTTGAGAACTATGGAATAGAAGTAATCACCCATTCTATGATGTGAGCATTTTTAACAATAAACCCAGTAATTTGCTTAGAGCTTTGAATCAGTCTCGTTTTGAAGAAAATGA
Organism: Ploceus nigricollis; assembly: GCA_013399945.1. Lineage (NCBI taxonomy): Eukaryota > Metazoa > Chordata > Aves > Passeriformes > Ploceidae > Ploceus > Ploceus nigricollis. Next base: position 131,616 of record VXBC01010159.1, read on the forward strand.
TTAATTCTGAAATCACACTTACAATTTGCTCTTTCCAGTCAAGCAGCAGGAGGTAAATAACACTCTTAAGATGGTTATTAATGTCTCTACTGAGAAAAACATGTTTTCCCAAATGTCCTCATTCTTTTTGTATGCTTCAAATGCTTATCACTGCCTTTACAGGAACTTGAACTATATCCTAACTTGGCATTTTATGTGGAATTTTTTTCACATGTCTGAATCCCTGTTCATTGATCCCACATATGCCCTAGACATATTCAAACTACAAAACTCCACACAAGTTTCATTCAGAATCTTTGCCAGAAAGTACTGACTTATAGAGATATTTCCAAGTGTGTGAGATCACACAGCCTATCCTGAGATGTCAAAGAGATGATTTAAGAATAGAGCATAAGCACACTGTGAATTTCCATCATTTCCATAACATTTCCATAACAGAGGTTAGCCTGGCCACAGCTCACATTAAAACCATCCGAAAACAGCTGTATATGACCAGAGCCCTGGCCATCTGCTCTAGACTGCCTACAGCTGACCCATTGCAGACCCATCCTAGCCAGCACTACAGCATGGCCCAAGCCTACACTCAGTGATAGATTCAAAGCTAAGGCAGAGCTTAAGGGGCAAGCACATCTGAAGAACAGATATGGCTCAATCCATGACTGATCATACAGTCAGGAATCTTCTAGGATCATGTATGCCAAATTTCATTTTAGTCACCTGTATGCATTCACCAACTCGGTACCAGCAAAAAACTGACTACAGGGAAAGATCATATTCTTCGGTCCTAATTTGTAAAAACAATTACATTTTTTTTCAAGGTTTGGTTTCCCTTTCCAGCAATGTCAGGGTGTAAAAAGCCTCAAAACAGTGTGTGAATAAACCCAGTGTAAATAAGAACCAATTTAGAACTGTCAAGAATGACAAAAAGAAGCAAGAATTTAAAAATGGGAAAACAATTTTAACAGTATCAGCCTTTAAAGAGAGAGGAAACTCATATGTACATTGCATACATGACTTCCTTAACAAAAGATGTGAATTTCTATATATGTGAACCATGTTGTTCTCTGCCCAGAAGTGAGGGGAGGAGCAAGGAAATGATTTTTGTTTAATGTACTTCTCCCCTTGAGACCAGAATAGTGAACACTGAGCTACACCAGAGGATTACCTCGTTGTTAGAGGATATCTGGAAGCAGTGATTAGTGTGCAAACTCAAACAAGCACAAGACCCAAATTCCCCAAGCACACAAAGATGGCCCATATTGAAGCTGTCATCAACAACCTGCTTTCATAAAATGGTAGACATTCATCAACAATTCACATGCATATTCTATTGTCTATAGAAAGGACAGTGCAATAACTTTCTGACCAGAAATGATACTGAAGTAATACATTGTTACTTCAGCACGCCTCATGCATTTTCCTCCTCACATATGTTCTCCTAGGGTATATAACTAACTGAAAAATGGTAAGAAAATTGAGCATGTCTCTTCTGGTCTTGAACATTACTGGGCTTGATGATACGTTGGGCCACCAATGGAATGCACTTTCTTACTTATACTTAAGTTGCAAAAAGAAATCACTAGAAAATAAATATGACAGGGGTTTGCTAGAAACAAAGACCCACAGGGCAGACATTTCAGTCAACTAACCATAATGACAGCACAACTATATGTCAAGATGTTGTTTGAAGATAAACAATGAACATGGAATGTTAGAAAAGGCTGCTAAAAAATTAAAGAACAAACTTTTAAATTCTGTAGGAATTTTATCCTGGCTTCCTACAATTATGAAATAACTGACATTTTAATCTTCACACAAGAATTTAATATTGTAGAAGTGACAACCAAAACAAAGGTTTATTTCAGAGATTCACCAAACAATTAATACGTATTATCCAGTTTGGCTTTTTTAAAACCGCAAATACTATAGCCATCAGCAAAGTTAAGCTAGCTAGCACTGAACCCCCACAATGGCATAAAGACTCCAGTCTGGACTTAAACAGGTGGAGATCATGGGACAAAAGGTTCTTCTACTCTGTGACACAGGATCACAATTCTTCCTCTAAATGCATAAGTACAAATTTTAAGGATAAACATTTCTGCCTTAAAA
>VXBC01010159.1:133741-149727 GCA_013399945.1 Ploceus nigricollis
AAATGTAAAACTCTCAAAATCCTGGGACAGCAGGCAAACTCAATTTCCTCTCCAACTAGTCTAGTGCTCTAAGTCACTGAAATGGAATTATTCTTCAATTATCCCAGTGTTAAGAGAGAGGAGACTCAAACTCCATGTATTTCAAAGATTAATTTGAGGGATTTTGTATTTTTCTTCAATGCATAATTTCTCCCACTAACTACCTTTACTAAGTAATCCCTGGCATGAACCATTTTTTCCATACTTTATGCTAATGAAGGATCTGATTAAGGATTTATCTTTTATGGGATATGGCAGGAATCAGCTAGGCAATATCCTGCTCTCTTCTGCATCACCCTGAGTTCTATTGATACACAGCTACTCTGATGATTGTAGTCTATAATTCTCATTTTTTCCTCAAAGTGCAAAGCCTAAATGAAATGACACCTTGATGCAAATCTGCAATAGTCTTTATAACTCAGCCTCCAAACATCTTCAATGAGGAAAGAAAGCCTAGTTTGCCATTTAATCAAGTCGTGTTTATGACACTGTAACTATTTTTATGACATTGATTGCATGGATAAGTACACAACAGACCTACCCCAGAATCACAGTACACCATGAATACCTGTTCATACTTCGTTTCCTGGTGCCCACTAAAAATGATGGAACCCATAGGTTACAGAATCTCCAAACACTGGACATGGAGATTTTCAGTTGTGTGGATCTTAGACCTGACATATGATTCCTTGTGTTTCTAGTAATTTCTTGGAAGTTATGTGGAAGATTCACAACCAAAACCTCAAATTAATTCACATTTATGTCCTTGGAGAACTGCAGTCTGAAGCTGTGGGTTCTCCCTTCTACTCCTTTATTTCACTTTGCTATGCCTTGGCAACAGTGGAAAAAAAAAGTTGTCGCTGTAACATTCATCTGCATGAAAAAAGTGCTCTGGTAGCTGTATTTGCCATTATTCATGTATTAAATTTGCCACCATGAATAGATCTGACTATAAAACTTAATTCTCTTACTAAATGGGAATTAAAACTTCAATAATTAAGGATACATGGATAAATTACAGTACAGTATCATGCTACATCTTTCTACTTTCATATCTTCATCTCTCAACATGACAAAGTACTGCATGATCAGATTTGTCTAAGGGCCAAGCACACCCTTGCTTAGAAGCAGCAGTAGGAACAAGGGGCTATTATGGATTTCTTTTGACAGTAGCCTGCCAAATAAAATGCACTTTACAAGGAGAAGCCACGGTGTCATGTAGGAAATGGAGATCCCATTCCACACCAAGCAGTCAAAGTCCTGCAGTACTAGCATCCAGCGTTGCTCAAACTGCCTCCTGCCTCCAAAACCCCTACTGCTGCTGCTGCACACTTAAAGTGTGAGAGACCTCTGCAATGGAAGAATGTGAATAACACATGGGAGGCCACAGCTGCATGGAACTCCCCAGACCTCTGCCATCCCCGTCTATTTCACAGTGACATCGCTCAGCTTTTGCTGCAACCATCTTACGAGCCCTTCTCAGCTTGGGCCAGTAGGATTACAGACCATCACAGCCTCTGAAGTACATCTTACTGGGCCAGCATACAAAGATCTTTAAGCTTGCTTCTCTAAGACTTTCCACAAAATGGGTCTCTATTGTAGAGATTACTTCCAGAAATTACAGCTTTTGATGTCACCTTTATTATCTAGGAAGATGGTTTTTCTTAAGATCTTCTATATGGTAGGTTTGTCAGGTTGCCCACATTGTGATTATGAAATGCCTTTAGAAAGATAAGGAAAAAAAATTCTAAACTTTTGGCAGATGTAGTAATCTACCTTTCCGCAATTTGCAACATGTATGATGCTACAAAAAAACCCCAAAAAACCAACAAACAAACAAAAAAATGAGGCAGGAGCATGCTAGGATTACAAAAAAATAGGCAGGAAGTGGCTTTAGTTAAACATTTGACATGTATGACTTGTGTAAAGACTGTAAAGGAAAACCCCGAGCTTGCCTTTATGTGTAGGGATCAGGGAAGGATTTCTAAGTCTTAGCATGTTCTCCAGCTATTTAATATCTCCTATTATCCCCAGCATGTGCTCTGCATTAATTTCAGATGGCATTGAACTTACTTATCCATCTGCACTTTGTCAGTATTTTTTAAGCATCCTTCTCAAAGCAACATGATTAGCAATTTAACAAGCTAGATGTCTCTGTTCTTATTTGACGTATTTTCCTCCATCTCCTTAGTAATTCTACAAATTTTCTCTCAGGCAAAGGCAGCAGGCTGAAACAATTCAGAAGTTTAGCTGTCTCTACATGATACATAGGGGATGGTTCATTCAAACCTTACAGTTGAGGTTACAGACAGCAAAATCGAAACATTCCACTGCCAAGTAGTCTGCAGAATTTGCTATGACACTTTGAGATGATTTAGCTCTAGATTTTTAAGCACTTCAAACAGTCATAACAAACTTTCAGAAGAAAAAACTTATTGATAAAAATGAGAATCTTGGATCCCCTTCCACGGGGCAGAAGGAAGGAGACCCAGTCCTTGGGTGAGCATCTCATCCTGGTACTGCAAGCATCCACAACGTGGAGAACAATCTGCCTGCTTGAAGAATATAAGCCCAGGAGGCATCACAGCTTGTAAATGTTAGGATGCCGATGAGAACCTTCTCCACAGGGAGGTCTGGCTGTGCTGAGCATCTCAGGGTAGGCTTGGGGCCAGCACATTCACACAGCACTACTGCAAAGCAATGACTCTGAATGCCAAACACCCTCCTCGGTCATAGCAGCAGTATTGAGAATATATAGGAAATCCATCTATGCCCATTTTAAAAACTTTTTTTGAGAAGCAGGCCAGCTATTACATGTTAAAAGCAAGGTGAGTGCCTTAAACAGATTCATACTTGAACCACACTTGCACTGCAAGGACACAGAGCAGTGAGATGTATTTTAGGTGTTTTACAATCATAAAAATAAAGACTACTGATAGAGATTACTATACATACTTTTACAGATAGTAACTTTTCTTTTTGATTCAAAGCATGTGGCTTACTTAAGAATAGAAAGAAGAAAATCCTGATTCCATGCACTGTTACTTTAAAGGAAGTCTACCTATGCTTCATTCGAACTACAAAATCACAAGATAGATCCTGGCAACTTGTGCAATATCTATTTACATAAGTGACATTCAGGTATTGAAATGAAGCTCTTTGGGTTTAAGCCTCAGTGCATTTTAGACAGTTACAGGTTTGCTGTTTGCATGGACATAAAATCCAGCCTCGGTGATACATTGGAGGAGATGCCCAAACATATACATGCCTGTAAGCTACAGATATCAGTTCATACCAGGACTTCTGATTTTTAGAACTTGAATACTAATTTATGTCCTTATGTCCCCATGTATTTCTAGAAGTTATCATGCTAAAAGTGTAAAACAAACTCCAAAACTACAAAAAATTCTTTCTGGGAAATTAACTCAGCTAATATTGTTGAGTTTGCTAAGCAAATACAGATTATTTATGATTTATTTACATGCAAGTGAAGAGTTTTTTTGTCTAAAACTTCATGAGGAGTGAGACCCTTATACAAAAGGGGAAATACAATAAATTCTGAAAATGGTTTGCTCAGACCAGCACTGCTATACAGAAGGCTTCTCTGGATATGGTCTTTATCATAATCACAGACACACATTCCTCAGCAAATCTTGATCACTGCTGATGTGATAGCACATGCTACTCTAAATAGTACTGTTCTAAGTGCCCTGGATAGCATCCTGCTATTTAAATATATAAACACTGAAAAGGAGCTTCGCCATCCTGTACTAGCTGCACTTGTTTGCCACTTTGGTATCATCACTGTGAAGCTGCACGTTCATTTTTAGAACAGCAAATTTAAAAAACCCCAACAAACAGACTGAGTGATGTAAAGAAAATTCCATTAAAGAGAATACAAACATTTTGTTTCATTTGTGCTACACATAGATGAGCAAATACCTGCTTGAGAGATCTAGTATCTTTCTTGTCTGAAGGCACTGGCAGCCCAGGGTTCTCTAGGCCTGGCCTAAACATTTTACCATGTATCAAATAACTCTACTTGTCCTTTCACTCTTTCACAAAGGGTTCTGGGTCAAGAAGGAAAAGGGAAGGACAAGAAAAGAACACATTTGCATCAACCCATCACCTGCCTCCCTAACAAGAAGGACTAATAATCAGCAACTAGGTGCCTAAAGGGCTAAAATTATCCCTAAGCCAGATCCCAAGTGATGGCTGTTACATACAGAAGAGCTGAAAAGCTCCACTGGGCTGCAGTCTATGCTGCTCAGCTAACTGCTGTGCGAGCTAGAGGCACACACTGGGAAACAAGAAATAGACTTCCTTTATCCACAGCTTGAAAGAGGGACAGCTTGGCAAGAGAGGAGTCTGAGCCGGGATGAAAAAACTCATTCTTTAACAACTAATGTGCTACACCCAGAGGAATCTGGACAGAAGTGAGAATCTCCACTGCCTGCGACCCCTGGGACTCACTGAAATTACCACAATCCAGCCAGCCCTTGCTCAGCACAGCCTGAACTTTCTTCCAGAAGCAGAGAGCAGGAGTCTCATGTTACAGCTAACTCAACACATCACCTTCTCCTGGGATTGTTCAATTTAACAAAACAAAGGAGAAGGGTTTAGAAGCTGACAAAGCATGCACCCCAACCTTCACACTAATAGGTTATTGCAGTGAAGAACGTGCCTGGTGGTTCAAGATCCATTTCCACTATGTTCACCAGCTCAGCAACTTGAACAGTCTTGTGTTCAGTGATTCTTGGGACTTAATAGTAACCAAAAATTACTCTCTGTTCAAACTCAGTGAGTAAATTGGCTTTCCTGAGAGAAGCTAGTTGTGTAGGGAATCCAGGAGTAGTCAAGGGACTCTACGTTCTCAGATTTTCTCATTCTCATTGTTACAAAAATGGTGAATTTTCTCTCTGGCAAATATTAACAGAGCCCTGTATGTTCCTGAATAATTTTGCTAGCCTAACATAAAATACTCCTTTTCTTCTGTTGCCTCCAACACCCACTCCCAACAGCTTCTAGTGCATTTGATCCTGGAATTAAAAAAAACAAAAAGCCAAACAAAAAACACCAGATACCTATTACTGCCTCCTTTCTCTGCAGATCAGAGTAGTTCCAGTGCTCAATCACAGATGGGGAATGCAGCAAGTAAAAGTTATTATAAACAGGAAAGAGAAGCTATTTCTGCCAGACGCTCAATAAACTGTCACTACTGCATTAGGTGCCAAACTTGGCCTCTTTTCCACATCCCTTATTTTTATCATTAAATATACTTTTCAACAACAGTGATTATACTCCTATTAAGTAACATTTCTGAGCACTGAAGATACAGCACATGACTATGCAGATGAAGAACATATGTCACTATTTCCATGTTTATTTACTTAGCAGCCCAGGGTAGGAAACAGAGAATTTGGTTAGCTTAAGACGGCTGAAGGACATGCAATGGCTCAGGCCAGTAATCAGGCCATAAAAAGTGTTGGTTTTGCCAATTTTTTTTTTACATATTGTGAAACTAGCCCAACTATCCCTGCACAGAGTTCAGTAAACTGTTATAATCTTGATGTTAATTCCTGGAATCACTACTGATACTCCTGATTTACCGTGAAAAATGCCATAAATCCCATACCCCATCCCTCAAGCAAAACTCTTATGGAAACTGACAGGATTCCCTGGATTCTTTTAATATTATCCAAATATGTATATCAAAATAAAGTCTTGTTTATGGAAAGCCAGAGCACTGAGATAACAACTAAGTCAGTATACTCATTACTAACTGCTGCTTCCTCAAGAAACATTTGGAAACTGCTTCTCACTTCATTTTCCCCAATTGTCCTTGTCCTCCGTCCCCCCACTCACCCCATTCCTTTGCAAGATATAAAAGATGCCCTTAAGAATAGATCTGACCCTTGCTAAAGAAGTATCTGCTGCAGGAAGAGGGTCATTTCAGACCTGATCTGAAGAAAAGATTTTTAAATACTAAGTCCTGTGGCTGCCAACAAAGTGAACATTACTGCTGCAAAGTAGAAGGGATGAAATAAAAAAGATTATGTTGCAGTACCTTAACCAAATACACAGCCTCAGGCCTCAGTCTAACTTAACTTCCTTCTCTGAAGAACTGTAATTTAAAACATCTCTGAACCATGCTTTTCATCCCCTACTAGACAGCCACTCTTCAATGACCTAATTTTCTGCAATGAAGGAATTCTCCCATAAAGAAGGAATCCCAGGGCAGTGAGTCCTATGTTTCTAGGGCCCCTATTTTGTTATCAGTATTGACAAAAAGTGCTCAAGTAGCACCTGTAAGATCCAAGGACTTTACTGAAGGACATTATTAAACTAGAATGAAACACCCTGCAGCAGCTGCCAAAAAAGGGAGCAGGGAAACACCAGAGTGAGGTTGTCTCAGGAACTGTCAGGTTCTCAACCTCTCTGCACATTTAAGTGAATTTGTGCTCTGTATCCCACTTTCCCATCCTCTTTTCTGCTTCAAAGGTAATTTTTCCACCTTAAAAAGGCAGAATCACTTGCTCTTTTTCTAAAGGGCAGCGAGATTCTTTGCATGTTTTGGGAGAAAAAAGGTCTGCCACACTTCCAGTCCTACCTTCTCCTTAAAATACATGCTCTCTTTCTAAGTTCTTTTGCCATAAACAAGACCATACACATCTTCAGAGATGGAGAATAAGAAGGAGGGAACACTCTTAACAGCAGTCTGAAGCAAAAAGGAAAAAAAAAGGTAAGTGGCAAAAATTATTAAATCACTGCTCAATGGACCCAAGACTTAAAATTATCAAACCACAGAGTTTTAGCTAGAAAATCTATTTCTAAATAGCACTTGATTCCAAATACTTAGCTTCACAACATAATTAATGCTATCTAAAAACATCCCAATTTTTTCCTGAGATGGAGCCAAATTCTCAGCTAGTTTCTTGTACTTTTGCAGACTGTGAACCAGTGAGGGTGTAAGTGACATTTTATAATCTACCTCTCTAATTATGAATGCATGAGGCACTGCACTTGCTATTTCAATGTAGGAGGCCTCCCAAAAATTACCTTAAAATAATGAGAATAAATCAATCTCTAACATCACTGGGAGTGAAGTTCAAGCTGTTACGGACAGCTTTGTGAAACATCACATTCATAGACCTTGAACTTACTACCATTAATACTTGCTTGTGCTACAGCCTTGAGGCAAAAACCAGACAAGTCACAGCTGTAATCCATCACTTCCATCTGGAGGGATAGGTAGGTAAAAAGAAGCAGGGGAACAAGAAGGCAATAAGATCCTTCTCACAGGCTCTCAGAGTGCAAGGTTGCTTTCTTGTCTGTGACAGAGGGGAAGGTGCCCAGGCAGTTGATGATAAAGTGCTGTTGATGGTGAAGCACTACCAGGAGAGTGAAGACAGCAGTATCCTGGAGGTGGGAAAAGCAAGATGCCTCATTTTTTTAGCTGGAATTGAGGGCCATACAAACTGTGCTCTTGGGGCCACAGTATAGCTTATTACTGCTTCTAGGCCAAACTCCTCTGGCACTTAGGCTGGGAGAGCCATTATCATGGCTGAGTTTTGGGCCTTCACTACAAGAAAGACACTAAGGCACTGAAGCGTGACCAAAGAAGGGTAGCAAAGATGGAAAAGGTTCTATAGCACAAGTAGCTGAGGGAGCTGGGGATGTTTGTCCTGGAGAAAAGGAGGCTCCGGTGGGGAGGAACATTATCGTGCTCTACAACTCCCTGAAAGGAGGGTGTAGCCAGGTAGTAGCAAGTTATGGGGTGAAAGGAAATGGCCTCAAATTGCACCAGGGAAGTTTCGGTTGGATACTGGTAAAAATTTCTTCACCAAAAGGTTAAGAAAGTAAAACATTGGAAGAGACTGTCCAGAAAAGTGGAGTCATCAAACCTGGAGGTATTACTAGCTGTGTAGGAATGGTAGTTAGGGATGTGGTTGAGTGGTGGACTTGGCAGCGTTAAGTTAATGGTCAGAATCAATGATCTTAGTGGTCCTTTCCAATCTCAACAGTCATATGATTCTGTGAGTATTGAAAAGGAGTATCACTGCCAAGTAGTGAAAAAGGTAGGCACGAAGGGAACCCTCAGCTGCTGTTACACTAAAGAGATACTGGCAGAGGGTCCCTCAGTGTCTGAGGCAAGTAAGATCCTTCTCAATCCAAATTTTGATCACACTACTTCTTTTCTCAGGGATTTGGACTGTGAGCACAAGGTGAGCTACTGGTCCACTTAAAAAGCAATGCATGAATGCAGCTTGACTACTCTCACTGATGAAATCAAGCGATTAATGAAAACTTTGTGCCACGACCTAGCCAGAACCGCTGCCATGACCTGTGCCATGACCTAGTCAGAACCCCTGTGCTGCCGCTGGGACAATTTTTTAGTGTTTTTGGCCAACCAGGAAGAATATGGGTGTTCACAGAAGTGCCATGTTTTAAAAAAGGTGTTGCATTTCATAAGGCATTTTGGATTTCTATTCAGAAATAAAAGAGATCAAAATTTATATATGTGTTTAACTCCTCTACAATTCACAATGACATAAAAACTCAAATTATGGGATTTGCAAGTGATACAAATTAAGGGATTTGCAATTTTGATACAAAGATGAGGCAAAAGTTTAGGTTCTAAAATGAGGGAAACATTTGCATTTCATGTGATATTCTTTGCAAGCTGACAACAGAAATAGGCCTAAAAGATCGGAATATGTTTAGGCATACATACTAATGCCTCTGTGAGACAGAAAATAATGCAAGTCCAAAAGAAACACCAGCTTAATAACATGTAACTCTTCTGGTATATGACTATGATGCTTGGCAAGCACTACTTACATCCTGTGCTGACACCATGACTCCTCAGAACAACTTTACTCAGCCTCCCACTTTCCTCCTTGTATTAGAAAACCTTAGTCCTGTGAACTGAGTTACTTGACTGACTTTTGCAGTATTTCATACTCCTGCTAGAAAGCCCCTCTTCCCTACATTCTTTCTTGAGACTCAAGGCACCATCGTGTCGCAGAGATAAGAGATGCAGAAGATTCAGACTAGTTATCTGCTGCATTTAAAGTTTCTAGAGCACCTCCTCACCTGACTGGACTCCCCAAAGTGAGCATACACAGTGTTGCTGATGTCAGATGGACTGGTCTTGACTCCTAAGATGCTAAAGTTATTGCAGTAGGCTTTAGCAGACTGGCATTCCCATGCCTGCACAGGCTTCATGGTATGTTCTGAAGTCAGCAGGTGGGCAATGTGTGGAATGAGGTATAGAAAGAGAAAACACAATAACAGGCCAGTGTTTTCTTCTGGAGCTCCAGATATTTTTATACAGGCATAAAACTCAGAAATATGTCTTTAGATTTATGTGACTTAGGGTATTCCCAGCCCATCATGTAGGTGCTTCTGTGTTCCACCAGAACACTGCCTCTATTTCTACAGTTTTTCATACCACCTATGTGTATTTCCAGATATGAGCTGTTCTAGGGGAACACAGTGAGAATGTAGCAAGCACTTTTCTGCATAAAACCAAAAACTGGAGATCACATGGAGCCTGATAATAGTCAGAACAATGCTATACTCTCAATTAATCTGCGAAGTACTAACCAACAAACAGGTTGGAGTTAATGGCAATAATCTTTGGAAAAAAAACGTGCAGTACTAGTAGCCTCAATGTAGAAAAGTTCTTGTACTTTATCTTCTGGAATTTTTGTTTGAGAAATAACCCACATGCCACAAGGAGAGGGCAATTTTGCATGGATACTTACTAGCATTCTAGCATTTACAAGGGAATGCTACTTTCTTTGGGGCAAAAGTTCCACTCTCCCTGCTTTTTTTTTTTTTTTTTTTTGGTCTGTGTTCAGAATGTTTCTTTTGATGTCAGGGGAGAAAACCCCCAGCAGATTTTGTTAATGGCCAAGAGAAAGAGCCAGTTCTTAAGCTGTTACAATAAGTGCAGGTCTGTGTAAAATCAGTGCATCTGCCCATACTGACACAGATGGTAGATTTTTGCCTTTTCTCCATGCTTTACACTGCTTAAAACCTGCAATTTGGTGCCTAATTTTATTGGGTTTTGTTTCAAATCTGTCAGGTCCAAATTGTATCTATAAGACATGGATATAGACCATATATTAGATTAGACCATATATTTAATTACATTATACTCACTTCTGTAACATCAGTTTCTCAACTTCCCACCAACCCCAAGGTCCATTCATTCTTCCTACTCTTATTGACTAAAACATTTCCTATTCAATAAATTTCAGACTAGGGAGAAAAAAATTCAACTTCTCAAACTATCTTTAGGTGTTAGTTCTACCAAAACATCTGCATTGGAATTGTTGAGTTGCTGTTCCGTCTTTGTTTTGCATGGTTACAAATTAACCCCTAGGGTTTTGGCCTGAAGATGTTTCCATTTCTGTGCAGAGTCCTGATTCTGTTTTTATCAAATCACCAACAAAGTGAAAAAAACAGTAAAAAACAATTTCATGTTTGATGAAATTGATCTGTGTTGCTGCCTTCTCACTCCCTAGGGACTGGACCACACTCCACTATGCAGTCGGCATTGTTTCAGGTTGAGAAATTTGGGCTATCTGCAGCAGACCTTAGGCTGATAGAAGAAAACATGGCTGCTTGTAAGACAGTCAACCAAACATTCTGGCTGCTGAGTACTTTTCAAGTATAATAAGCTTATAATAGAATATCTATAAATTCTGCAACCTACATGCTGTAATTCTTCCCCAGGTTGAGTGGGCTTTTGAACCCTTTTCATCCCAGTGCTTTTTCCACCATATCCTTCTCACTGTCCATGGTCTTTGCTTGAGTGGTACCAGAATCTGAAGTGCATCTGGACCCCTGTGAGTTTGAAGAAAGAGAGAATGTGGGAGGGAGTGAGAGCACAGCTGCAGAGGGCAGAGAGGTTTCTTCCCTGAAGTAATTGTGAAATGATCTGAGGAACCTGATTTTCCACAGAGAGCAGAGAGAAGTCAGCTGGACAGGACTGAGCCAAAGTGGGAGCAGAAAAACAATCTTAGCCCGTCTCACTACAATATTTATGCTCTTTTGATAGTGGTATACGAGTGAACAGACAGTAGTTGAAGAAGCTTCTATATTGCCTTTTTGGTACACCTGTTGAAAGGCTTTGCTTAGGTCAAAATCTGCAAACAAAAGACTTATTTAGATGTGGGTTATGACCTGATGGAATTTTGTGCACTGTTGCTTCTATGTTTTCTTCTCCCTCTCAGCAAAACCAAGGCAAATAACAGGTCACCACCTCTGAACACTTGCAATTGCTGCAAATTGCACTTTATACACAATATTATCATACTGGGAGAGAAGTAGATAATCTTGTTTAAAATATCGAAAGTACTCTTTCTTACAGGGAAAGCACTTTGCAATGCACACTGGCTTGAGTAGGATGAATTTCACAGCATAAGTCAAGAGAAGGATTTAAAAAAAAGAGAAAATATTCCTACACTCCATCTCAATCTGAAACAGATTCTGGGAACTAAGAGTCAAATTTGTTTGACACATGACAAATACAGTATGTACAATCCATTAAAATCCAAATGTAGAGACACAAGGGATACCTGATTTTGTCACAATAAGAGTGCTGTGCTCTATTCCATTTAAAGGAATCAGCTTTGACAAGACTTCCTGTGCAATTTATGATGCTAGAAATCCTGATACTTACTTGCAAGTTAATTGTAGCAGAAAGTACTTTCTAGGAATGACTTAATGTAGTTAAATGTGAAGCTTTGGAGCCCTGGAGAGCCCCCAGGAACAAAGTAGGTAATTAAAACAAATTTTTCAAATTTTTAACCTCTCCTTACTTCAAAAATTAACACTTTGCTTCATACTGCTATCTCATTTTGTCCTTGATGCACTGTTTCAAGAATTTAAATATTTTCTTCTCTAAGATAAAAGCTACTAGANACTAGAATGCTTATAGAATGCTAAGTTGTCTCCTTTTGATTTGTGAGATGGCACAAATTCAGGAACAATGTCTACAGAAACATACTGGCTCTGTGTTTCTGAAAAGGTAGTGAAAGTAAGATGACACTATGTGATCCACGCAGGTAAACAAAGGATGTTGCACTAGAAAACCTTTCATTAAGCATTTCAAGGGACAACTATGCCAATAAGTGCCTGCTAGGATGCCAGTCCCAACCCTAAAATAGATTTTCAAATGTACAGGACCAGTTAAAGTCTTATCAAAGGCCCTCGTCAAATGGTTTGAGCCTAATGGATTAAAAATGAGTGACAGCTGGCTGACGAACATTTTAAGCAGTTAAACAAGGCATGTCCAGGGCAAACGTTTAAACTACCACTTCTACCAGGACTGCACTACTAAAAAGGATGTTTTCAAACCATGCACAATCTCAGTGAAGGTAAGACAGATTGCTTTTCCTCCTGTCTAGAGCCTCAGGGCAAACCCCAGCCTTAACAGTAAAAGTTTTACAGTCATTTAACTAAATGTACTTACACTTTTTTAACCTTTTTAAACAGAATGACTGCCTGCAATGTTTACCTTGTGGCCAAAGGACTTATGGAGACAGGCTCCATAGAGAGCCTAAGTCTGACTGACACAAAAAGTGGAAGATTCTTTCTCTGTCATGTCTATTTCAAATCAGAGTATGGCTTCTGCGTCTCTCAAGTCCTCCAAATGGTTGGTCTTTTTCTCCTCAAATTGCACATATATTCTGGAGGCTTTATTTTCCTGACATTCTGAGGTGACCAAGACATGTCACTTTGAAGATAAGGAAAAAACAGTAAGTTGTGCATCACTTTCTAATATTCCAACAAACGTATTGAAGAAAAAGTTCTGCACTTAATAGGAAAGAGCCTAATTTAGCATAGAAACTTATTTTCTAAAGCCTCAGATAACATCTAGATGGAAAGGATGGATATTTTTGCACAGGTGTAAAATTACACCTCTGTTTTTCTGGTCTGCATATGTCAAAATTGAATCTGGGTTTTTACTTTCACTCTACAACTTCATTTGTTAAAGAAATTCCTCAGGAATGATGCAGAAATGCAGAGAAAACTTTTTTTGTTGGTTTTGTTTTGGTTTTTTTTTAATCTTCTAGGTTTTCTTTTTCTGCCACAGTTGCGTTTAAAATTCAAGGGAGACAAGTTACATGGTACAGAGTTAGAAAAAAAAAGTATACCATAGAAACATTGTTATCCATATTAGCTATCATGTTACTTACAATTTTTACTTTTGGGACAGAAGATTTATACAGTTGATACACAAGGCAGAGTCACTCAGTTCCAAAGACTTGATCCAGATCTCATTCATACTAGTGGAGATACACTTATCCATTTCAACCAGCTTGTCAAAACTATGGATATGGTGAAAACCCACCAGCAGCTTCATGTCCCATTTATTTATGTGAAAAATTTGTACTAAACTGACTAAGAAAAGCTCAGGTTTTTTACAATTTTGCAGGCAAAGCCCCTGGGGTTTGATGTCAAAACTCATGCTTTTTTTTTTTTTTAATGGAGAACTCACTGTCTAACTCTAGTGTTTGTTAAAGAGTTTTTAGGATGGACTAAATCCAGATTAAAATTCACTGCCAGAAATGCCTCATCTTCATAAAGCAGGTTGTACAGATGGGAAACCAGCTACTTTGGTGTCAAAAGTCACCTAAAATAACAGCAAAGCTACCTTAGGATCATGCAGCAATCTTCATCTTTATCAATCATTCATACAAAACAAAGAAACCAAAAAGCCAACCAAAAGCCTCTCCTGAGATGAAGAATATGCTGACAATACACTTTGAAATTTTCAAACCAAAGGAATTTATCTCTACTCTGTGCTACATTTGAAAAAATCTTGCAGCATCCAATTAAGTTTTTCCCTCAGCTTTGCTTTGCTTTCTATAGCAACAGGTAGGAGAACCTCTGCCTAATTTCCAGAAGCAAAGCACACAATACTGGGCTTCACGGGACTAATTTTTAAGAAAGCAGATTTAAATGTAAAAAAATCTGGAGCAGCACATCTGCATGGTTCCAGATGTACTTATTTTCACACAAAACATTTGTAAAAGCCATTTTCTTCAGTTTTCACAAAAACAATAATTATTAATGTCTTTACATTATTGTTTTAAGATTTAAAAAGACTTTTAAAAAGACAATTAACCTGCTAAACTTCCATAGCCATGTCCATAGCATTTGTTTTTTATATCCACCTTTCTCATCCACTTGTCTTCCAGTACTCTCAGTGGAAAATGACTGGAAATCTGATTTACGTTTCTCCTATACTCACCCATCATGATGTTATGCTACCCTCACTAGAAAAACACATTTACATTTCTTTTGTATTTAACCACCACGATGTTTCCTGAAACTCT
Source organism: Ploceus nigricollis (assembly GCA_013399945.1). NCBI lineage: Eukaryota > Metazoa > Chordata > Aves > Passeriformes > Ploceidae > Ploceus > Ploceus nigricollis. The sequence goes on from VXBC01010159.1 coordinate 148,138, forward strand.
TACCCATAAAGAGTCACAAGATTTATAAGAAACAGAAAAAAATACACAGAATGTCAGCAAGGAATATTTTTGCCTGTATTAATTAGGCATCAATTCAACATTACTTAGTTACAGGCATTTTGCATCTTTCCTCTTTGTTTAACTCCCTACTCACGACAGCCAGGCATTTTGACACAGCATATTCACAACAGAACCTCTGTGTACTATCATAGATTGAAAGTCACTGTGTTACAAAAGAAGACCAAATTACAAATAATGAAGTATACAAACGTATCTCATCCCCCCCCCATAGGATTACAGAAATGGGATCATGATTAAAAAGCTGTTCAGTAAAAGGGGTGAATCACAGGTTGACAGATGTTGTACACAGAGAAAGGTCTCTCCAGTAAGGCTTTTCTGTCTTTACAGCAGGTGAGTCTAACTCCTAAGTCTTTCCAAACTGTTCAGGTTTTGAAAACATTTCATTATTGCTTCATTAAGCACATACATTCCAACTTCCTTGCACAGCAGTAATCTAAGCTATTTGAAATCATCTGATGTAAAATTTCTATTTTCTTTCTTGTTTTGGTATATCAAGATCTGCAGGGTTATGTGACACAAAATACCACACTAGCAGCCATTTGACACCTTCTTCAAAGAAATGCCCCTTTTTCAATTTGTCAGTTTTCAGTGGCTGCAGGTCTAACAAGGAGCCCTCTTTTAGTGACAGGGGAGTTAGAAATCAAGAGTATTTTTCCGATTTAGAAATTAAAAGCAAAGGAGGAGAGAGGAATCAAAACAAACTCCCACCCAGTTTTAATATGCAGAATCAATGAATGAAAGCATAAAATAGCACTGTTGGTGAGACAGCAAGAAAATAAGTTCTAAGGGCTTGAAAATCTGCAGTTCCATGAACTAATTCAAACCTTCAGATTCAACAGGCAAATTTAGCTCGAGATTGAAGATATTTTCTACACTCTTTTTCACACTCCCTTTCTTGCTTTCTTTTCCCTCCCTGTATGTCAGAATCTCAAAGTGGTGGTTCTCCTCCAGATCCATGGTAGGCACCCACTGAAGAGTACAGCATATGTTGTTGTGTGTGTTGTTAACTCTGGAAGCCTTGGGACTTGGAGGAATCTCGAAAACTTACTGAAAATTTCCAAGTACCATCTGCCAGGTTCCAAGATGGTTGGCAAAGCTTCATTTAGTCAGTTAATTCCTCCAGGGTAGCTTAAGAAATACCTCCCACAGAGAAATAATGAGAAGGGTGATTCAGTTTCTGGGGAGTGGAAGCTCCAATCAAAAAGAAGGGAGGAAGGAGACATCATGGCAGGAGAAATATTTGCTTTCCTTTGACTAGATGATTGGACTCACCACTGGAATTAATGTTCTTCCTGTGTGACTAAGGAAAGAACTGCTAGTGGTATATAAAACTCAAAAGTTTTTTTCCTAACTAGAAAGATATCTGATTTATGAACATCAGGTTTGGTTTTGCATTCTCAACAGGAACAATCCAGAAAATCTCATGGAAAAAATGCTCAGATAAAAATTAGGTCCACAGTCCAAGAAACCACAAAATGCAAATCCTCCCTCCCTTGCTGGACCTATATA
>VXBC01010159.1:168639-184817 GCA_013399945.1 Ploceus nigricollis
GACCCCCCGAAAAGTGAGGAGCGCCTTTTCCGCTCTCTCGCCGCGCGGGTTGGAGCTGCTACTCGCGGGGACGGAGCGAGGGCTTGCACTGACACGTGCTGAATTAATCGTGGTTAATTTAGCCCTTTGTTTTGCGGAGAGGATGCGCCTGCGGCTGGGAGGTTTGAAGGGTCCATATGCTCTGGTCTCGCTCCTGGCTCTGTCACAGTCTCCCTCTCTGGTTCAAGGGCACACTTGAGCAGCCTGAGGACTCGGCTTTTCAACTTTCAAGATGTAGCAATACTTTCTTTATGTACATCTCACAGCAATGACAGCGAGGTGTCCAGATACATAGGGTGAGTGTCCACAAGGGTGTGTGCATAAAAGACAGGAACAGCACTTGCATATGTACATCAATATGTGTCTGCAAACATATACACTGATGTAGCAACAGTGACAATAAACTGTGCATGTTATGAAAAATTCCTGGTTGCCAACTGTGACATTACAAGCCATTTCTCTGAAGAGGTCCTGCGCTGTCTTGCTGTCTGTGAATCACTTTAGGAGAGAGATAAACTCGCAAAGAGACCTCCTGCCAAATTTCAGAACCCACTACTCTTCAACCAATTTCAGTACAGATTTAATTCTCAAGAATATTATGAGTCGAGAACTTGAGTTTATTTTAGCCATTGGTTTCAAATTAAACAGCTTTCTCCTTAATCAACTGCATTTCCAGGAGTAACTTAGTCTCAGAAAAATTCCCCTTGGACAGATTAGCCATGTAAACCTGTTGATTGCAACTTTTGGCCTTTTGTTGGTATTTTCCTTCTTTTACACATTTTCTACTCCTCCTCTTGAATTTGCTTCTGTTGGCATATCACAGCACGATGGAATACACAGGTGCATTGATGCCTTTGCAAGTTCAGCCCCACATTTACATTTAGTTGAATTATACATTCCTTACACATTGAGGCTTTTATCTGGTGGAAAATTGATCCAATACTGTCCTTTTGACTTCCCAGCAATACTCAAATTTCAATGCTAATGACAAGAGACTAAGTAACAGAAAACATTATTTAATTAGAGAAATAATGCATCTGATATACACATCCAACAGGTATTTACATGTTTTACATTTATGGAGTAGTCCAAGTGCTTCACAAAAATCTGCTTCTTAGGTATACTTCTGCAACTCAGTGCTTGAAGAGAAAATAGTAATCAGACACTCTTACAGAGGCATATGTGAAGAACAGTTCTGGTACTGAAGGATATGCTATGTGGTGGACTGATCAGTTTCTGTTCATGTTATAGTGAAATGAAAGAGACAACATCATACTTGGGCTACCATAAGACCTTTTTGTCTTGAAAGGGTAGCTGAAAATTGCTACAATCTCAGCAAGCTGATTTGCACAATTGGTCTTTGGAGGATTAAGGGAATGATGCTCTAATTACATCACTGTGGTCACACCACACCACTAGTATACCTAGTCTTCTCATCTCTATTGCACTAGGCTGTAAAACTGTGTTGGTCTTTGCAGAAACCAGAATAAAAGAATGGAAAAGTATAGGCAACATGAGTCTGGTGTCTCAAGGTGCTCCTAACCAAAGAGGATCATTGCAGTTACGATGTTCTGCTATTACTTCTGAATTTTCAGATCATAAAAAGTACTTTAGTCTGGGTTAGCTTGTTGGAAAGCTAACTGTCAATTCCTTTGTTTCACCCATATTTACATAATCCCAGATTCATATTTATAAATGCCACAGGACTTCTTAGGACTCAGAAGCAGAGGAAAAGAAGATCTACTGAAAACACTTTTAGCAAAGGAAGAACAATTCATGTCAACGGCCAGTTGCCAGTGTGCAATCAGGTATGACTAATGGTGAAAACACAGTAGTTAATTTCGGTCTTGGTGATCTCATCAGAATTACGAATGCAAAAAATAACAGGGCAATTCTAAATTAATCCTTGATACACGTACAATTTGCAGAAAGCATGTATTTTCTTAAGTCACACAGGCCCTCCAGTCAGGCTGCACAGAAGCTCTTACTGGTTTAATGAAAATAAATGTGTACAGGGCTGCAGAGTGAACTCATCATTGCAAGATGTAAATATATCTATCACAAAGGGAGTTTGCAATAGTAGAGGAATAAAGAGGTGGACAGCTAAACTTTTACTATGGATGCAAGACTGAGACGCTAGCATAGTACTGATGTGAAACAAAATCCAGGAAAATTTTAATGGTAAGGGGAAATACCTGTCCATGGATAATCAGTGTGCAAAAGGTTTTGAAAAGAATCAGTGACTTGTATTTAGTGAATAATTCTCCTAATATATTTTCCCTTGTATATAACACAGGTACCTCTCTTTACATTCATTGACATTCAATCTATTTGTGCAGAGAGGAGACACTAAAGCATTACAAGACACTGAGAAGTTAGCATCAGCATCTGTAGTAAAGGAAATCTAATAGTATGAGGAAAAGAGTGAGGGCAGCCAAAGAATTAAGTCTGCTTCTGATGTGATTTAACAAAACCCTAGAATAATTTTTGGAATAAACTGAAACTTAAAAGCTTAGACTCAGCATGCAAAATCCTCAAGAAGGTATTTTATCCATGAGGCTGTTCCGCCAAAAGAAAAAGTTGTCTTGCAGATGGTGAAGGTCATGTATGTATGTGTAAGCAGCAAGCATTCCGTTCACTATATGTTCACTAAGCTTTTCTGAAAGCAGCATTTCCAGGGAAAATCTCTGTTGTAATGAAATTGCCTTCTCCAAGCCTGCCAGCTTTTTACAAATCCTTTCCATGTTGGTGTGCTTAAGCCCTCTTCTTTTGATGGTCTTTTCCCTGTTGTATTCATGCATATTATTTGTGCTTTGGTTCATACTGATCTGTAGCAGATGGGGAGGTGGAGAGCAGAAGGAGTTTTTTCCCACTTTAAGTGTCCCTGAAGGTCAAAATATCTGCCCTGGGCTTCATTACTTGAACAGAAAATGGAGGTTTAATGTGGCTACTGATGACAGGGTGCTTAAGAAGGTGGTGCTGGACTGTGACTCTATTCCATTACAAAACAGCAGGTAATAAAAAAAAATAGATCTTGTGAATAAACTGTCTTTGTCATGTGACAGAAGAGGGCTGACTGGCCCTGAAAAGGAAAGCTTAAGAGCAGCACTTCAGCTGCTTTTACAATCACATTACTGTATCTCTTTAATTGTCTTATTAAAATCCACAGACTTGGTGAATTCCAGTAATTCTTTACTGTCTCCCCACAAGATCATATAGTCATTTAACACCACTCTGCTTACTAAACAAAAGGGAAATCTTTACCCCCAGTTAAAAATGCTTCTGCAAACAAACAGTCTGAGGATTTCTGTCCTTTAGCCAAATAGCTTTTTGCTTGAATTACTCAATGAAACATGGCCAAGCATCTTTCCAAATATGGAGAAGAAAAGCATTGTGTTTCCCCCCCTTCATGTTCCCCCAAATACAGCTGGACAGAGCACATCCTTGCACTCAGCCCACACAGTATTTGTGCCTGCAGAGACAACACCACAATATCACATACCCTACAATTTTTGAAGGAATGCAGGTCATTTTTGTTTTTACAGTAAGGATGTTCTGCTAGCAGCTTTGTACCACAGTGGAAACCCAGCTGCAACTGAAATGTTAGGTCTTCTGCAGGAATTTTACAGCATTCTAGATTTTGGCTAAACTAGATATAAAATGACAGCTTAAGAACAGAAAGCAGAACCTGATGTTAGTTAAGCTTGTTCTAAGACTCTCTTTGTGCTCAAGCACACAGTGTCCATCTGGGGAAACCTAACAAAATATGTAGCTAGCAGAGGTAGTATTTTTTCTTCCCTTTAGCCTTTGCCAGGGTACAGGATTACTCTGTGCTGTCCACTTACCCTTGCAGATGTCAGGCAGTATTTCAGCAGGGGATGTTTAAGGAACTGTGTGAGGAGGAGAGCTTTCAGGAACAGCATTTGCAGAGTAGGGGTAGAAATGCTTTCAATCTCAGAGAATGACCTCTGAAATCTACCAGCAGGGAGACATTAATACAGTATCAGAGTAGTGTCAGGCCGTGGTACTTTATATCCATCCTCCATGGTTTAAATGAAAGCAGCAGAGCTGTTCTAGGAGAGGGGGAGAAAGAAAGGGCTTTAGGAAGTTGCTTCATTCTCTTTCTTCCTGTGCCCTTTAGGAGAAAGGACACGTCCAGCTCCTGAGTCCTGGGATGTGTGACTTCTCCTCTTGGCTGAGAACCTTCACCTCCCAGTGCTGCAGAGCCTTATCTGCTTGCAGCTTCACTCATTGCCCCCAGACTATAGCAAAGATCAAGCAAGACTGCAGTCCTGCTGCAAAGCAGAGTCTGCTCTTGGAAGCTCCCTATGTTAGAATGCATTGGTGCATTGGTGGAACATGCTGTCTCAGCACTTTCTGACAGTTAAAATGTTAAAATTTTTTTAGTGGCAATAGTGAAAGGACAGTGGAGGAGAGCATTATACAGGATGCATTGTGCATTCAGTATGGAGGAGCCAAAGCTAGGCTATCAGAATCTCAGTCATAAAATCTGAGTGGATTTTTTGGGCCATTTTAGGCCTCAGTCGTAAACACAACATATGGAGGAAACAAAGAATTTTCTATAAATATAAGAGAATTCTCAAGAAGGATGAATAAAAGAAGATGAAGCTCTTAAATTATCACTTGTTTTATCATTAAATGTTAGGAGAGATACTTTACAATCCTTTCAAATACCAGTAATTCACTGGCTATAGTTATTTCAAGATAAATTTTCCAGGGCTGGAAATTTGAAGTCCAGACTTCCCACGTAAATACTGTTTAAACACACACAAATTGAAGGCAGTAATTTTTCATTTACACACACAAATCCCATTGACACCTCTGGGAGTTCAGACACAGACTGAAGAAAATACATAGCACTTGAATGAGAGCAAAATATCTGTCCACATGACTTTGGAAAAAGATTATAATGTAGGAGGAGAAGTGTCAGTCTGCCAAAAGTTGCTCCTTTCAGGCAGAGGTCTGTGCGTTTTAGTCTTCAGCAGAGCAAACAAGCATTTGAATGAGCCAAATTATTGGTTATTTGTTCAAGTTATAAAAAAAGAAAAACAAGATTCATATTGCTTCTCTGTATTCAGACAATGAAGAAGTTTAGTCATAAGAATTTTGTTTTCACTGGTGGACAAGCCCAATACACAATAAGGATATCATATGGCTAGCTTCCAAGATTAAAAAAAAGGTAGGCAAAATCAAAACATCTGCTGGTCTCTGTTTGCACAGCACATGTTCACTACACTTCTAAGTTAAGCTCTTCAGAATTCATGAAGCATACTTTATCCATAAGCACACAGTCAGTCTGTCTTTGGCCTACAACATTCATGTGAAAATGAGTATATTTTGCCATATTCTACACCCTGAAGTATGTGCTGTATGATTTTTGAAAGATCCAGGCAAACACTGAATGTGAGAAAAACATGGAAGGCACCTTTGATCATAAAAGACAGGCTCATATTCAAGGTAACTTGAGATTCTGAAAACTCCAGTGGAGCAGGACGAGAGATATAGACAAAGTCTGTAGGGTGAAGCCTGTTTATGGCATTTTTTGCTCCTGAATAGGCTGATACAATTAAAAAATAGGTTTGGTAGACAGGTTATTCCACGTTGCTTTTTCAAAACTTGCTGTATATTTTAGCCTTGAAGTACAAAGGCTCTGTCAGTCTTTCATTCTGCTAACTTACAGCATAGAGGTACTGCTGATTGTGCATGTGTCCTTCTCAAGATGTTCTGCACTAACCCAGCAGAGCGGTGCTCTGGGATAATGAGGGTAAATTTCTAAACTCTCTTTGCTATGTCAAACAGGCTCCAAAGCATCTAAGAAATGGCCTTCACAAACATAACTGGAAAGTGCTTTTCTGAATGAGTAGTGCAATTCCGTAATTTCCGGGGTAATGAAGTTTTAAGGAGTAAGGAAAAGAAGGTTTGGGGCATGCAGAGCAGTTCTTCCCAATTGCAACTGAAACTCACAAGCAGGAGAAGTGTGACTTTTCTCTGTGGTTAAAGAAAGGACTCCAGTTTCAAGGCATACAGCTACCTTATTAAAATTCACACAACTTCTACTATCGCATATAAATATGAAGTATTTTGGATGTGCATTTATGTTACTATGATGAAAATGCTCCTCTCAGACAAGAAATTATCTTCTGCTTGGTGGGGACAACTGGAAAGAGGTGTGATGGTGTCCTTGTTGCAGAGTTGTGTGAGTGCCTTTGCCTGGGGGAGCTATGTGGATGTAGCCTACCCATGCCATCATGGTTTTGTTTCTGGTGGTGAACACCTTTTTGTGGGTAAAACACTTCCTCTTTTTGTATACTTTTGCTATTGCTGTTGTTATGGTGCATGTCTTATTTCACTGCTTTGTGCTTTCTATAAATCGTTACCTCAACCCATAGTCTCTGCTTTTGTCCCTCTCTTTACTAGAAGGAGTGGGGGGAAGGAGAGTGCCTTACTTAGGGTTTAATTTCCAGCTAGTATTAAAACCAACACAGAAAAAGGAATAGGATAAATAATACATTATGAGGAAAAACAGAGGTGATGAACAGAGAGAGACTTCACTATCATTTCTAATTTAAAAAATTATATGGTATTAAGTGAATACATTGGGACCTCTCTTAAAAGGAGATGCTTCCCACACCAGCGTGTAGTCAAGCACTTGAAATCTAAGCTATATAGTAATTCAGAGGACGCCTCAACATTTGTGTGCAGAAAAACTGTGGAATAAAAATCCTCCCAGTGCCAGTGTTCTCCAACAAAGTACACATGTATCTCTTCCGACCCCAGATTTTAAAAGAGCATTAACTATACTTGCCTATCTTTAGACTGTTTCCTAGAATATGTTAGTTAAAAGACTTGCACATAAACAGATCCTTATTCTAGTCTGATATGGCTCATATTATATTCATACAACATCACTCTCCCTCTGTATAAGAATTTTTATGCATATTACCCACAATATTATTTTGAAATTAAGCCAGCCCAGGACTGAAGACATGAGAAATTGAAGTGCATTCAGAATTACTGTGATACACATCTAGGACAAAGAGCTCTTACAGCCACAGTGCCACAAGAAAGAGAATATACAAGATTGAAGAAAGCACTCACTCTTTCTTTCTTACAGAAAGAAGTGTGAGTTCCTTAGCTAACTTCAGGGACAGCAGTAATTATTAACTTTGAGCTCAGGATGGGAGCAGACAAAAACTGAAATGAAAGCTAGATCAGCAGAAAGGTCCAGTTACCTGTTTTACACATTAATGAGGGCAGCCTTGGGGCATCCCAGCCAACAGTCATGTCACAATACTGGGACAGCTGGAAGAGTGTCAGCCTCTATCCTGTACTCTTCTAGACATCTGCTGCATCTTTTCTGTCCTAACAGCAGGTACACTCAGCACCCCAAGAGCTTACAAACCCTTGTTTGAAGTCACTCACACAACCATGCCATGTCCCTTTTGTCAGCCTATCAGAAGTTAAAGCAAACAGAAAGGAGGACATGCTGTGTTTTGCATTTGGCTCCCTCGCCTACTTAAAATCACACTAAAGGTCTATGTGATTGCAGCAGTTAAACTAAAAAAGTGTTTGGAGTAAGCTTAAGATGTCTTCAAGCAGTCTGACCTATTTGGTTCCTGTGAGTCCTTTTATTTTCTGGTTGAAGGGACAATCAGGTTATAGCCTCTTATTGTTAACAGCCCAAAATGTCTCCTTTCCGGCCTGGTTAACGAAGGCTAGATAATACTAAGATTTCAGCAAAACAAAAATAATCATCAGGAACACAAACTGAGACTCAGTGTTCTGGGACTAATTCTGCCACGCATATTCAAGTGTAGTTCATGTTTATTACTGATGGAAATTTTATCAAAGTAAGGTCTAAGAAAGACACCAAAATTTGGATGGATTTTGGAAATCAGTGAAACCAATGGAGACATGGCAGTTGACATCATTTCAGAATCCCAGATTTGGGTCTGAAGCTAATCACCTAAATGTCATACCTGTATTCTTTTGTATGGAGGAAAGAATTGCCTTTCTGTCTTCATGCCTGAGTGTCCACGTAAATGATAGCCCTAATTATGTCTGTCTGGTGTAAGAAGGCACATCAATATGATGAGCTCTATGCTTAGTGTACTCCCCTCTCTGTACAGTAATCATGTCTGGAACCATATCTTCCTATTTACCTTTTCCATGGTCTTGTATTTTGTCTACTTGTCACAAAGATTTTCTGTGCATGTGTCAGCCGATCAGTATTGCATGACTAAAAAGGAGATAGATGAATCTAGTTCAGTCAACACATGTTCTCACTTCTATTGTTTTTGATATTTGCCATTAGATGAACTTTCTCAGCATGTAAAGCATGATCCTCAAATGAAATAAAATAATGATTATTATTAGAAAGGCTATCAATAAAGTTAATTGCTATCTCTTTGAAAAGGGTATGGTAGAAGATGATTTGTACAGTCTTTTGTCAATGGACAGCTAGTAATAAAAACTCACGTACTACTTTGGAAAAATTGCTGTAGGTGTCAGTACTGTCACTATTCATAAAAATATCTTGGGGAAAAAGATGTAGAATATATTTCTTGGAATAAATTTACTGTATGTTGTATGAAGCCTATTTTTGTCATAAACAGGAATAAATTATTTTTTCCCCACTGGAAAAAACACCCCACCTTAGGTGTGCAAAAATTAGGTTATGATGAAAAGTCATATCTAATCAACTTAGGGGTACTACTCTTTTGTTTTATAAAGCTATTCTACTTATATGTACCTTTGTACTCTCTTCTTGTTCCAGGCACAGTTAACTGAAACTGTATTTTAAAGCAATTGTAATTTCATCTGGTGTTTCAGTGCCATGTTCACTGAAGTCTTTATTATTCAATTGCTGGTTTACTTTGCATTAGACAGCAAGTTTTGGGATAGATTTGGTCTAAGGATCTCTATTCTGTTGCTATGATGTAGTCTTTATCATCAGTGAATAAGCAGTCTGTCCCTATAGCTGTGGGCAAGGAAAGAGATGCCCAGGGAGGGAAGAGCTTTGGCTGAGGGTAGCTAAGCAGAGAGGACTTCATTCTACTTCAGCAGTGTCTCATCCTAAGACATGCCAGGTTACAGAGCTGTTATCAGCACCATGCACTTAATAGCACTGCATGACCAAGATCAGCTTCAATTAGAATCTACTGCTTCTTGCAGCTTTGCAGTCTCCATCATCAGGGATGTTACAACTCCATTTTCTGGGTGGGTTATGATAGCTTGGTGGATACTGGTATGACTGTCATAGCTTATGGACCTCGAAGAGAATCAATTAATTTAGAGTTGGCTCAGATCAAGTCTCTTCAGATTATATGAGTTGAAGCTTTAACCACAGATGTTCACCAGAAACGTGGGCTGGAATCATCATACAGCAGTGTGGAGAACTTATCTTACAAGATATAAATAATACCTCCTCACCTGTAGGAAGGGAAATTCCAAGGCTTGTTAGTAGCAGCCATCAGGTAGGAACTGAAGATCCTGGATCATGAATTGTATGTGGAAGTATTTTCGCTCCATTTTGCTTTTTTCTTTCCTGCCTATTGGTGGTTTCAGTTCTCATTCCAAGCTGTGCATTTACATTTTCCCTCCTCATCATTTGACTGCACACACAAAACATATGCTCTTGATTTTACCCCCTCTTTTAAACATATCAGTGCTGTACCATGATATCAGGATTCAGTAAACAGGTTGTGTTCTGATCTTTCAAATAGACCCTTTAGGTCTCCTACAGAGGGCACCTGTGCAGGCTTCTACACTGATTTTAAATTCTAATTTTAAATTTTAAATTTGAGTAGACTCAGGCTGTGATGATATATACACACCAAGAAAAGGGGGACAATTTCTGTTCATATATTTAGGATAACATTATTTCCACAATGAACTGACTAAAATCTCCTCTTAGATACAATCTCTAAAAGGGATACAATCCCTAAAAAATCCCTTAACATCAGCAGAAGTGTCATAATTGGTTTGATTAATTCTCTATGTGTATGAAAGCAATTGCTTATTTCACCCCAATTTAAATAGTCTTTTAGACCCAAAGCTTCTTGCTTATAAACACCAATTTTCCTATTTATTTACAATTGATTCCACACACTTGCAAAATCATTCCACAAGGAATGCTATTTTTTATTCTTCAGAAGTACAAGAATTGCTTCACTTTTTTTTTGCTGTGTTGTTTTGTCTGTGCATGTGCAAGTGTCAGCCCATGGGTTACACTTGTTAGATAAAGCTTGTTAAGGTGTTTACAGGTTGCATCGTATAACGTCATTTAAAAAGGAAACAGTAAGGTATTTGGAAGCAATTTTATAACTTAATAACAGTAATGGGGGCACACAGTCTTTGTTGTTAGTATCTCAAGAATGGACAAGCTCCCAGAAGTGACTGTCCCTGCCCTTCCAGATAAAGACCATATGTTAACTCTTTAAGACCATTGTAGATACCCCTAACAACTAGCCATTTATGTAAACTAAGCGCCTTAAAACACACCAACTTCACTGGGACCCAATCATAAAATGGTTCTTTTTGCTGAGGATAAGATCACCTTTTTCCTCTGCTTCTATGTGCTAGACCCATCCTAGCAGAAGCTTGCTTTCTTCTCTCTTTTGCTGTTGATGAGGATTTTAACTTTCATGCAGACATGAAAGTTTGGATAAAAAAATGTGGAACAAATATTATTTACTTAAAATTAGAGGGATGAAGAAACAGGAGAGTGATTTCCAGATGTATTTCCAGACCTCTTACCACAACCACTGAAAAAAGGATCATTTTTTTCCCCACAGAGATTTAGTATCATTTAATTGATAAGCCCTTCAAGAGCTACAGAAAGTCAAAGTGTCTTGTTCCTTCTAAGAATTGTTCAGTTTTCCTGACCAGGAATTTTGCAGATTTTCATATTCCACTTGCAAAAATAAATTAGGATTAAGAGTATAATATTATTTTATTTTTTAAAAATGTGAGAAAAAGGACTACAGTATATCACAAATCTGTATTGTTTATTACAGGTTGGGAAAGTTTTAATGTTGAAAAATGCATAAAGTACATCCATATGCTTTTTAAAAGGTTCCTTTTATTTGTTGAACCCTTAAAAATCTGTATAGACAAGAGGGAAGAGGAAGCCTAATGCTGCATGAACTCTAAACCTGAATTTTACTAGTGTTCTATCCTTTAAAATATAATTAGTTATGATAATGAAAATTATTCTTACACTCCCATAAATTATGATCAACAAAATTCTCAATTTTTCTTCTGTCTTTTGTTTAGTCCCATGCAATCTCAAGTTCATAGCTGCAGGAGTTGCCAGCAGGCCTACCAAAAGTCATAAAAAATTGATATGCATATATACATTTAATGCTTCAGTTCATGTCTTTAACTCTGGTTAGGAAAGACATGCATGATAAAACCTCTCAAAATCAAAACCAAGTCCACTGACAGCTAAAATTCACTCTGAAGTCATTATACTTTTGGATTTCAAAAAAGGGTAAAAAATTTCAACTCCCAAAGTAAAGTTTGCAGAACAAAAATTGAGATAATGATGGAAACTGCTTTTTGTCCTTAATGAAAGGCTACAAGAATACAGAAATGTTTCTTTCCATGAAAGACTAGGGAGAGTTTTGAAACCTGTTACTTTCTTTACTAAATATTGTTACTTTATTATCAGCTGCATATGCTACAAACCATCAAGCAAGAACCTTTTGAAATAACAAATGTAGGCAGGACCTAGTTGAGCATTGATTTTCCCCTCTCCATTAAATATAAGGAAGAACTTTTTTTTCCTCTTTCTTTCATCATTTCCCTTTAATTGTTTACTTTTGCTTCTTTCTCCTGCAAGCACATTTAAGAGTTTACTGTAAGGATACATCTTTCTGCAGTGTCAAAACTCAGAGGCAACCTCCCTTCCCCTGGAGAACACCTCAGAAAAACCCAGAGTAGAAGGATGATGAATTCTTGGGAAGCTGTGGGGTGTAAGGGAAGCAGTTGCCCTTTACATGTGGTGGCTAGTTTTCTTTCTCCAGATGGTAGGAAAGAAGGGAGGGTGCTTTTCCAGTTTTAAAGGCTAGGGTCAGCCATCCTTTTTGGTGTTGAATATACCATTATGGGTGAGTAAGATTGCTACTAGTGAACTATGCTGTATAATGCAATGGAGCTGGAGGTACTTTTCTAATGTAAATACTGAAAAGGAAGAACAGGAAATGAAGTATCTATTAGAAAAATAAATATTAGAGCATTTCATCCTCTTCCTGTGTCTTTGGCATGACTGTCTGTCTCAAGCCTTCTCCCCAGAGTACAGATGCAGTGAAATGAACTGTCCACTCTTATACCTATGACCAAAGTGTGGTGTTTCCCTGAAATATAAACCGTTCCCTCACCTTATGACCTCAGGGTGAAATGGACCTGTTGATGGCTCTGGATTGTTGGTTCTTGAGGACAGCCAAGAATGGAGGCCTTAAAGGTCACTAACAAAGGTTAAGATAAAGAGCATGAAGAGAGCTGGAAAGCAGAAGGGGCTAAGGACTCCTATTTTCAATGGTCTAGATCTAATCATGGAAGCTACAGAGGGAAAAATTCCCCCAAAAATCCACTGCACTAAGCTTAAGCAAAGCCAGATCAATTGTAAATAAAGACAGATGAACTTTATCAGAACAAAACAAGGAAGGATTTGAAATTCATCTAGATAAACGGGATTTTGATGTTAGAGCATGGCTTTTCTCATGGGCATAATTTATTTTAATTATCCTGCACATGGAATAAGAGGATGCTTTGGACAGAAGGAATTTTGCTCAGGCATCTTGACTTAATTAAGAGTGCATTGACATTTTATATTTGAATTCTGTCACTAACATGCACATGATCTTGGAAAGTCACATTGATTATTGTTTCATAAAACAATCTTTAACAGTCACATGAAGCAAAATGGGAAAGCTAATTTATTTTTCTGGGCTTTGAATATAAAAAATTTGACCACTTACACATTAAAATTCTAAGATCACTACACAAGTATGCTTAAAAACTTTAACTTCCTTGGCCTGCCTTGTTAAATAGTCTGCATAGTTGTGGCTAAAGGTTAAATGGCAAAATGCTAAGTTCACCAGCAAATGTTCTGGCATCCTATGGATGAATATATAGAACATACAAAATGTGCTCCTGCACTGTGAGAACAAATAAAACCAGCATGAAGTACATGGGTCCTTCTGGAAAGCTTACAGCTCTGCTCTAGTGACGTGATTTTTTTACATGCTCTCCACACTGCAGGACTGTTTGTTTGTTTGTTTGTGCTTTTGTTTTATTTTTTTAAAATTTATTTTCAAGAGGAGCAGGTAGAATTATATTCAGACAATAAATGTAGGACTAAGAAAGGACTAAAATATATTAAAAAACACAACTTACTCCCCCCCACCCAAAAAAAACCCCCAACCAAATCCTAGTATCCTAGAAAGATTACCCAGAGTATTTCTGTTGTCTCCTTTGTCTTTGAGCTGGGGCTGGTATGGACCTGTCAGATCTGCAAAGTGACACTTGGTTTAGAGTTCACAGACTCATTAGATATGCCCAAAGGCTTTCAAAATGTCCTCATTTACCAAACATGATTTTGTCTTACATACAGTTTGAGAGGATTCTCAAACCAAACATGACAGATTTGCTGCTGAGAGGTGGAAAGAATGTGCTCAGGACTTCTGTCTCAGGAGAGATCCATTTTTTAATGATTCTGCCTCCCAAAAACATTGAAAAAGCTTTGTTTTTCCTTTAGCACACGTTGAAAATAAGTTTTAAAAGCTTGAGAGCTGTTGTGAAACAGCCATGCTCTGGCAAATTCTGCTGGTTTTGCCTTCCAAATGTTTTAAAGTTTGTATTTTGTCTAGAATACCATTTTTTTCAGAGAGCCACAGGAAACATGCAATATCTGGCTGCTACCTTAATCGTATGTTTAAGACCACTTGAAAAGTTTTAGGGATACATTCAGATTGCAAAAGTGGTTACTCAGAGGCTGGGAAATAACACGGATATCTTTTCTTCTTGGCTGTTTGGACAAAGCTGCTTGCTCTGAGTGAGGCAGGAGTTGTAATAAATAAAGAGTGCTGACAGAATTAGTCTTGCTGCACACACTGAATTAGTCTAAATTAACGCTGTGCCTCTCACAGGGCTAGCTACTCCATAACAAATATTGCTGGATTCTTTAACTGGACCAACAACTATTCATAGTAGTTTACCAAACATTTAACAAGGGTATGTGTTGATAGAAGGAGGGGCTTGCAGGTCTGTTGGCTTCATGCTGTTCTTCTAATTTTATTTATAAGCTTATTTCTAGTGAAGATGCAGCATTATGTGGATGATATACAGAGTCCTTTAAGGTCAGCTTAAACTGAACATCAGTTTTATTGTCTTACACCCAGTGCCAAAAATCGGGTGGTAAGCAAACATTTGCTACTGATTTAAAAAAAGCATCTGACTTCATCTTCACATTGGAATAGAGATAATTTTTAAAAAATTTCCAAGTAATTAATAAAAAAAAATCCAATAGGGATAAAAAAATATAGGGAGAAAACATCTCATCCCACAAGTCCATGAACTTTTCAATAGTTAATGTGAACAGTTGTGTATATAATGCTACATGCTACTCAGATAAATTACATTTTGCAAAACAATGCACCCACCAACACAACTCTCCCTGGATTCAGTAGAAAGAGGGCAGTATTCAACATTTGAGAACATGGTCCCCATTTCTATATGTTTGTGTGAAATGAAACTCTGGTGTGCACCTGAAAATTAGGTTTTCCTAATGTATTTTCCACACTTATAAATGCTTTTGCTGGCATTGAAGTAGAATTACGGCTTCTGAGCAAGAACTGACGTACACATTCTTCAAACTTCCCAAGCTGTTTCTTTTTCCTGGTAATCTCAATTTTGATTGCAGTTTGAAAAGGTGAAATAACACCCACTGCAGCTGACACAGCTCTTGCAGAGTGTTTGTTTTACGGCAGTACCTCTCTTTTTGGCTGAGCTGGTCCTCTTTTTCCTGCTCACTTAGGAGCCTCATGAGTCCATGGACTCCAGAGAGACAATACAGGAAATTGCATGGATCACTTTATTGTTCTGAGCTGTTTGTTTAGTTATGTGGGGCTTTCGTTATCTCTGACATTCCAGAGAAGCCTTACTTTGAGGACTCCGTGGATACTAGTTATCAAATAGGTGAAGTTAATCTGTCCGTTCTGCTCTGTCTTCTGTCTGAAATACATCTGAAAGAGTCAAAGCAAGGTGAAACAATTGCACTCCACGTTAGAAGACAAGTAGTTATTTGTTCATGCTGAATTTGAAAAGGCAATGAACCAGAAAATTTATAATATTTTTGTTGATAGGGTGAAGTCAATTTAGTAGGATGAATGTAGGATTGGATTGATTGCAACATACATTGCCGAAAACATTCCTGAATAAATGAGTGAAGAAGTGAGCTTGAGCTGCACAAGAAGAATTTCAGATTTGTATTTTTACTTCAAGCATAATTTCCACCTGTCTTCTGTTGTTGGGGTCAAGGTGGAGGTCCAATCCAAATGAAGGAAAGCCAGAGCCCACTGCGCATTGCTGAATGACAGTGACATGTCTTGCTGTGACATTCTTGCACTCCATGCATTTCAAGTCCCTGTGTATATTGTGGAGAAAAAATAAGATGCAGCTTTCTCTTATAGCTACAGAGAGAAAGATAGAATAAAAAGCATTGCAGTCCTGGTGAACTGGTCAGGTAGCTAGATCAGTAGCATTATATGCCTGTTTTCTTGGCTCATTTCAAAGTCAAAGCAAACAAAAGAACACAAAAACCGTCATGTATGTGAAATAACTCTTGCTTCTGGGAACACTATGATTGAGAATGTAATTATAAAAAGTGAAAGTGTAAAGGATTGAGAATTATTGCTGCTAATAATTCAAGGGTTAGAAGCAATGGATTTAAAATGAGAAGCGGCCAATTTAAACCAGCAAAAATGTGCTCTTTCCCTCCTTTTTTGACCTCTTCTCTACTATACACACTAGAGAAGTTGGATTGAAAAATCACTAGGAGGGAATTTTGCAGAGGACAGTGACATTAACAGGTTAAAACAGGTTCAACAGATTCA
>VXBC01010159.1:184857-233451 GCA_013399945.1 Ploceus nigricollis
TCAAGGAAGAGAACTATTGGCTATTTATTATGTTTGGCTATTAATCTTTATTGTAGTCAGTACTTCAAGAAGAAGAAGAAGAAGAAGAAGAAGAAAAAGAAGAAAAAGAAGACAAAGAAGAAGAAGAAGAAGAGCAAGAGGAAAAAAATGAGGTCTTGTCCTGTTGTAAAGTTTTCTTCAACTGTCATTAGCAACTGTTGTTGGAAACAATTGCTGCTCAGAGCAGCATTTGGCCTCATCTAGCATAGCAGTTTTTGCTTATTTTGGAAATGCTTTTTAGAGCTGGTCACTCAATTTCTTTTCAAAATCTTTTGCTGGCTTTTACAAGAACACATTGAAACCCCTTGCTTAAGAAGGGTTACTTAGCAGGCTGTGGTTCTAAAAAAACCAATTTTTGTGTGGAGGCAGCAAAGGGAACAGCACACACAGAAGTTATGGACTCAGCTAAAGCCAGCTTACTCTAGGAATGCAGAGAAAAAAAATACTTCTCTGCTGTTTACATAACTGGAATGTTTCCCTGCTTGTAAGCAGGTCAGTACTTTTAGCACTGGCTGTTCAACAGTGCCAAGATGGAAAATCTTGTTTCATTCAGGTGCCTCAAAGTACAACAAATGTGATAGAGCAGCCTTACAGTTTATCATGAAATATGCCATTTACTAGTGCAGTAGGACATGTTCTGTTGTAAGCCATATCTAACTTGTCACCACAGGAGCTGAGTTCTTGAGTGTGTTTGTGCATGCTGCTAACCTGGACAAAGTCAGGAAGAACAGAGCACAGTGCATGTCTGAGAGCTGAAAGTCTGTTTCCCACCCATCCTGAAGACAGACAGGGAGGGAAAGCTCACTCCCAGGGGTGTTGTTTAAACATAACAATTGTTAGGTCAGAGCCTTGGAACAGCAGACAGACCTGGAGATACCACCCAGGGATGGGATAGCCTGAGAGGCCTGTACAGACAGCAGAAGAGGTTTGGAAATGACAGTGGAGGAACCCCACCCAGATTCCAAAAATAATGCAGGACAAGACTTATTCTGCAAACATATGTAAGGTTTGTACAGACATTTACAAGTTCATGGTAACTTGAAATTGTCATTCTACTTGTTTTCAGGGCCATTTCTTAATCCGTTCCCCTTTGTCCCCACTTGCTTGATTACAAAAAATTTCTTAAAGACGCTTTCTGTTCAAGTGAGGACCAATGAAAAGCACATGCAAAGAGGATATTCAACATCCATTTTAAAGAGACAAATTCATATATATTCAATCCTGTGAGCATTTCTGTTATGATGGCTCTTATTTTTGCTACTGCGTGTATCTGATAAGATGATGCACATACTTGGAGTGTAGATTCATACTAAAAGCTTGGCTGGATCACAGCCATGATACTTGTCTTAGAGAATCTGAGGTACAGAGAACAAACAGATTTTCACCATTCTAGTGTCAGTTAAATCATGAAGTGTCTTTGCATAGAATTAGCTCTTTCTGTCAATCTGACAAGGATTTTTTAGACAAAGCATTAGCAGTGCAAAGGCAGAGGATGGCTGTGCAAAAATCTTCTAGATTTCTAAGACCATGATAGAGTTAATCCCCAATGTTTTTGACTTAGTATGCTGGTTTATGAAGTTTCCTTTTTCCTTTCTCTTGAATAAAGGTGTTAGGCAGGTAGGGAAAAGACAGTATAATGACAATAATGTGCCCCCTATGGGGATCAAATGGAGGAGAGAGGCTGGCACAAAGTTTTTGCCTCCTATAATTCATCCTCATACAGGCCTCTGTCATGTAAAAAGTGCATGAGGGGATAAAAAACTGATGGTGGTTGCCTAGTCTCCCACAGGGGAGAACAAGGGCTTGCTGAGCACTGCTTTGGCTGTTCATGTGGAAGCATCCGAGATCACTTAACATGCTAATTTTCTCCTCTTATGCTTAGGTTTTAAAATACTATTTATGCTTCCCATTTGTCAACAGCTTATCCAGGAAAGGGTAGCTCAAAAAAAGATGGTTCACTCTCACTTGAGTTCTTCACTTTTTACAGCTGTGCAAAATGGAGCACCAAAGTAATGTATTTTGGTCAAGCTCAGAAAGAATTTGTATGTCATCAAGTATTGCCAGCCAGAAATCTTCACAGCTATAACTAGACCTTGAAAGCTACAGCACTGACCATGTGGCTTGGTCAAATATGGATCTAACTCCTTGTGAAGCACCTGGAAAGCCAAGGACAAATCAGGTATCTTAACTTAGAAGCAAACACATTTAACTTAGATGTCTTGAGAAAAGAAGAGAGGAAGCAAAAGTCACAGCCTGTGTTTCAGAGTACATTTATTTTTTGTGACATAAGAGGAAGTAAGTAAAAAGAATTCCTTATTTAATCTGTAAGGGCAGAATAAATACAGCCAATACATACAGAGCAGGTTATTGTAGAAACAGATGTATTCACAGGATGAGAGACTGAGGACTGCTTCTTCTAGAGTCCAGCTACTCCATGAAGATTGCATTAAAGCCTGTAAAAATTATTGCAATCCTGGAAATTAGCACAATTAATTAAATCTGGTGTACCACTCCCTCATATTTTTCTAGTCCGCTAGTCTGGTTTCATGTGCCTTCCTAAATTCATATCTACTGCTATCCAGGCTTAATTTCTCTCAGTTGTAACCTGTGTATGATCAGTCTGGGCTGAAATAAGATTCTTGCCTTATTTCTCTTTTGAATTTTTCAGCAGTGCAAGAACAGCTCCACTGACAAGAATTTTGTAGAGCTAAGCCTTCTCCAAGCTCTAGCGTATAACTGCATACAACTGCACCCATGGAAGAGCAGTAGGAGAGACCATGGGCTAAGATGGAGACTTGGCAAAGTGTCTTCTATTTTTCAGCTGTTGTACTGACACAAGATTCCTGATGGAGCCATTGGCAGATTGTTTCTCACACTCAATCTGTGTGTCACTTAGGAAGCAGAGGGTAACAAGTCTCACTTTTCAATCAATTCAGACAGATTTGACAGCAAAAAGTAAACAGCATTTGGCAAAAGTCACTCTCAATAAGAGTGTCGTTAAGAAGTCACTCACAGAGAATATGCATACGACTTCCCTCCCTCTCATTTTTTCCCCAACCACTACAACATGGAAGATGATAATTTAGGTTTGTTTTCCTAAAATTATGATCCCCATTGCTACTACATCACAGATTTACCAGAAGAGTTGTTTCAGCTTCCAGCTAAATGAGGCAGGATTTTTGGGCATCTGCCCTGCTTGAATGATGCAAATATATTCTGGAAATAGACCACAAAACCCCGATGTTAAAATATCCTAAATAATATCCCATACATACAGAAGAAAGGAGGAAGACAGAAGAGATCTGGAACTTCAGGCTAACACTGGAAGCCTGCTGCCACCCAGGCATGAATATCCTGTTAAGTAAGTGGGAGGTCATCTCAGCACATCATCTTGTTATCAATGCAAAACACCTTGCTTAGAATGCTCTTAGTATAAGGTGAAGAGTAGGGTTTGGATGTCCACGGATGAGCAGAAAGAGTGCTTCAGCTAAACTTGTAGTTAAAACTAGGGATGTACTTCCCCCTTTGTGACAACAATAGCCCCTCTTCCCTGGAGGGGCTACAGCATCATCTAGTGGGAACTGACCAAAAGTGTTCAAGTCAAAATTGTATGATCCAGTTGCTGAACATAAACGAATGCCCATAGCATATTTTTGACATGGGGCAGAAAATAGCCTCTTTCATCCAGGGAGAAAAGGTTATCTGGAAAGGACTTGGTCCAGCCAAGCCACACACAGTGTAGTAGCTGCTAGATGAGCTGAGTGTCTCCACTGAGGCTAGCTTTCTCTTTCTGCAGAGTTGTTCTAGACACTCCCAAACTGAGCAGGCAAAGGCAGCAGTGAAAAATAACAACATGCTAGTGCACCCATGAACATTGTGGTTCTCTATCTTCATGCCAATGAGTGAGAAGTGTTTGAAGTGCATTGAAGTTCATGTATGAAGGGAGACATATGTGTCTTTTTTCCTTGCTTTCTTTCTTACTTGACAAGAACCACTTTGGTCCTAGCTGGAAAACCCTCCAAGACCATTAATGCTGAAAGGAAAGAAGTCTGCTATGTAGAAGGAAGTACTGTGGGTCCTGAAAGTTCTCACAACTAAGCAGCAACCATGTAAAGCTGTGCAAACTGCATTCTGGAACCTAGCATTCTAACAACTGCTTTCCATAAAGACAGCTCTGAAATGTGTAGAAGACATGATCCTATTTCAAAAGCATTTGCTTTTGAAGGTAGGTCAGAGAACAGTAACTGCTCTTGCAATTGCATGAGAAGAGTGAGTCTCGTCTTTCCACTAAATCTGAGCAGTGAGGCATGCTGTCATACAAGAGAGACAACAAAAACTCTTCTGATGCATATTTCAGTCCCAATTTCCTGTGCTTTCTTTCAAGAGGATATAGATAGTAAAAAGCATTTACTCTTTCAGGAGGCTAAATTTTCTTGTGGATCAAGAGAACAAATGCAGGGTGAGGTGAGGTGGGTGTCTGTACAAACTCAGCACTGCAAGTCATCAGCAGGGACCTCAACAAAGTGTCCTGCCACCCTCTGGTGACGCTCTAGTGAAACTGCTGCAAGCATTAGCAGTTTTCTTGTACGGTCACTAACACAAATGCTTTCTTAAAATGTGATCCAAACCTGAAAAAGACCAATTTTTGTGGCTGCCCATCTGATTCTGTTGAGCACAGCATACTTGCGACACCTGGTGAAGATGGATGAAGTCAGGACTTTGCCATCTACTTGGGGGAGAGGAGGTGTTTTAAGATAGTATTGCATATTTTACTATTTTTTTTTTTTCACAGAGACAGATACAAGAAAAGTTTAAAATTAGGCAAGCTACAAATATTCAATTACTGACATACTATAGACACAATGACATTTGAAGCTGCTCTAGTGCCCTAGGGCTCTGAGCAGAATCTGAGCAACCACGAGTTACTGAGATCATTATTTTCATTACACCCACAAGTGATTTAAAATAAGCAGCACAAATGAGGCAAAGAATGTCAATAAACCAAGCAGCTAGTCACTTCTGCCTGGTGGCATAATCTCATGTGTCCTCATAGTTCAAGAGATAGGGTGAAGTGGTACACTGCAAAGTAGATAACAAGTGGCATTTTCCCATGAAGTTTTTCCAGAAAGATTAGCCTGTTTTGAGACTGCAAGAAAATAGATATTGTAAAGCAAGACCTGTCAAACTGTGCCATTTCAACACACAAAGAATATCTGAATCGATAAATAGTAATTTTCATTTAAAGGTCAATAATACCTTCTGTTCATTTCAGCCTAGCACTGTTATCTTTCAAAAGTTTTCCTCTCCATTTCAGGATGGTAGAAGAATGACAGTCTTGTCAGCTGAAGACATGGGAAAATACTTTGTCACTCTCTTTTCTTGTCCACTCTTCTCTCTACCTGGTTGCAGCATCTGTTACCACTTCCATCACAGCTAAGCCACAGGAAGTGGCCCCTTATTTGAGGACCAGGTAGGTGCATGTGGAGAGATATCCATCAGAATTGCTGGTGTCACAACATTTCAGGTACAGGGACAGAGAATGATGTTGAAGGCAGTAAGGGAAAAATATAGTTCTGATGGGCTTTGAAGGGCTGATTCAAAATCCATTGAAGCAGAGAAGATATTTTCCCAGTCCCAATTTTGTGTGACTTCTATTTGCTGCTCTTATATATTTTTCCCTTGTCAGGGACTTTATGAGTTGAAACAACATTTTATAATAATTTTACTTTGATCCCTTCCCTCACAAGCCTTTGAGATCACTGAGGGAAGGATGAGAGAAAGTTCAGTACAGAGCTGGGGAGAGCACCCCAGAGTTCTGCGAGAGGCCAAACCTGCAGGGTAGCCTCTCCACCCAGCTGTGTCCTCCACTCCCCAGACAGCTTATTTCTGGTCAGAGCTGACAGCTTGACATTTGCCTGTTGCTCCCCCTGTCACAAAGTCCACCTGCCATCCATATCAAAGGAGCCCACACATGGCCACATTTGCTTTGGGTGGCTGTGCACCCACCCTGCCAGAGCCTCTCATTGTGGGCATCACTAAGGTTCAGCCAAGCTGGCAGCATAAGCCAGGAGGAGAGGCTGGCATGGATTTTATGACATGTTGCAAATGGAGATTGTAAAAAGTGAAGCCTCATGTTCTTGAGGGAAATCTTCCTATCCTCTAAAGGTTGCTTACATCTCTCAAGGGCTGCAAGTTCTTGTGCTCTAAGGAAAGCCCATCCCAAAATACCTAAAAAGCAGCAGACCCTGCATGACTTAAGGCACTGCACAGATCTTCCTGAGGACTGCTGCATGGATCTTACTTAAAGTAAAACACTCTCCACAGCTCCTGAAAGACTGACATTGAGAGCAATACACCCTAAATATTAATAGAAATGACCAGAGGTACAATCTCCAGCCTTTTCATCTGGTGTAAATACTTTGATCTTTCCAGCCATTAAGTAAATTTTAGCAGTGTGCAGCTGGAATGCTTTTTCCAGGAGAAGCAGGCAATGTCATCTGGCTAGAGAAAGAAGTAACTAACCATTCAATGCAGTATTATCTCTGAGCTCACATGAAAACTGGAATAGTCTCCCTCACAAGATCTCAGCTTGTTTTTTTTTTCTTTTTTGGTTGGTTTTTTTGTTGTTGTTGTTTGTTTGTTTTTTGTTTTGTTTTGTTTTTTCTTTTTCAGGAGGCACTTAAATGAACAAGTAACAGTTGTACTACTCTGTACAACCCCTCTTCCTCATACAGTTTTCCTCCTGCACCATGCCCCCCACAGTAACAAGGGTGACTCAGAGGGAATATAAGTTGTGTAACAGGCATCACTACAGAGATGTAGATGGTAATTACAGCCTGAGTCTCAGACTAAGCCTCATACCTAATTATTCACAAAGGCTACCATGGCTTTAGGCAAGACATTCCTGCATGCTTTGATGGCCAGGGATCAATACTGGATGTGCTGCCCACCACACTGACTAGTCTTAGTGCCTTCACAGAATCAGTTAGACATTACATGAAAAAGAAAGAAGTGATGCTGAATCAACAGAAATTAATCTAGAGAATTTGTCCCAAAGAGATATCAACATGATTTTTTCAAGGCAAAGGAAAAACTGAGTGTCTAAACAAAGACTGTAAGGGACAAAACTTTCCTGTCTCAGCAGTTTGTTGCCAAGCTGAGATGGTTACCTTCCTAACATAGTTATCTTCCTCCTGTCTCAAGCAGAGAGAGGGTTTAGAAATGTCAGCCCATCTCAAGTGGGCCCAAAGTGTGTTTTGGCCATGAATGTTTTGGAGGAAACATCCCTGGGGCCAGTGGTGGAGGGAAGCCAGGGAAGGGGCAGACCAGCTGCCTGTGTAGCAGTTTGCTGGTGCGCTTGGGGCACACTGACCGTGAAGGGTGCACTGCGCCCCATGGGGAGGGACTGTAGGCTCTCTGGGCTTTGCCTTTGCCAAGTGCTGCTGTTCAGCCACAAGCTCCATGCAAGGACACAGCAGCTCTTGTCACACGTAGTTGGCATGTATGCACGTATGACTGGTTTGTGAACGCCTGGTCCGCTTTTCGCTGCTTGACAGAGGTAAAAGTTGGTCACATAATCTTTGTGGGTTTTAAGAGCATTCCTGTTACTTGTTTCCCTCACTCACTGTGACTACCACTCAAGGGAAGAAGGTCTTTTTTCATGCAGCCCAGAAGAAGCAACTTGCATGTCTGAATTGGAGTAGCTCCATGACAAATGAATAATCATGACAGCCAAATATTGTATCTGCTGCTTTTCCTCTTCACATCTTGTCTATTCCCTTTCATCACAGCTTCCATCAATGCAATACCACAGACTTTGTTAAAACTCCTTGTATGGAGAAGGTGAGATTTTTAGTGACAAACGGGATGTTTTGTGGCCTGAATGTCACATGTTACTCAGCTGTCCTTATTCTTGATTTAGCCAGCATTTGGAAATGCTCTTTGGCATGAACAGAACAGATCTTCTAGGTAAGCATGTTCACAGCAGCGGTCTGTGTCAGTGCATGTGTGCACTGACCCAGGGGCCCGGGGAGAAGGACAAGGCTGGGTCACCCTGGGTAGGCACCCCCCCAACAATAACTTCACCTCCCTCTATCTGAAGATAGTGCAGTGAATGATGGAAACAGAGCTGAGTCTCACCATTGTAGCTCTGCTAGAAACTATGAATTCCTGCACTTCAGTGTTCCAGGTTCCAGAGTCTGTTCAGCCACTTCAGAAACAGCTGTTTTTAAAAAAAATTCTTTTCAAGTTTAACATCTATTTTTTCCCCCTACTTTCCTGGAATAAGCAAAAATAATGCAATTTATGTAAAAAATTAGACTGTTCCTTGCAGAAATTTCTCTTCTGAATGTGAACTAGTCACAGTTTCAGATGGAACCACGAGATGTCAGTATGTTCACAAAGAACAAACCACTGGAGATGGTTTAAAACTCTGCTGAGGACAGTCTATGGTTGCTTATTTCCCCCTCAGAACTTAATATTTACATAAAATCAAAGATTATACTGAGTAGGAAAGGACTCACAAGGTTCATTAAATCCAGCTCCAGGCCTTGCAGAGCACAACCCCCAAGAGTGACACCATGTGCCTGAGAGCATTGCCCAAACACTTATTGATCTCTGTCAGCCTTGGTGCTGTGACCACTTCCCTGGGGAGGCTCTTGCAGTGCCCAACCACCCTCTGGGTGAAGAACTTTTTCCTAATACCTGACCTAAACCTCCCCTGACACAGCTTCATGTCATTCCTTGGGTCCTGTCACTGGTTGCCACAGAGAAGAGATCAGTGCCTGCCCCTCCCCTTCCCCTCACAAGGAAGTTGTAACTGCAGTGAGGTCTCCCCTGAGTCTCCTCTTCCCCAGGCTGAACAGACCAAATGAGCCCCGCCACTCCTCACTTATACAACATGGCTTAGGAGAGCAATTCATCCTGGAGAATTAAATATTCACATGGGAAAGCTACAAGCTTGAATGTACCTGTGTTTTACTCATGGACAGAATCAAGCAGTGGCCATGCTATTTTTAGAATTTAGCATTTTTCCTGCCCTCTGTAGATTATATTCCATGAAAGTGCTCCAAGTAAAGAAGAAGAGATGAAAATCAGGGCTGGTGTTTACTGAAAATGCTCATGACATCTAGATTTCTGAGTCATGGCCATGTATCAGATTTTATTTGTTGAACGCTGATAACATTTGACAACCGTTTTGTGCCTTTGATTTAATGACCTCCATGGAATTGCTTATGAACAGACTTTCCCCATCTAATAAATCAATGCTGCTAACACACAAAGCAAGGATGCCAAAGAAATCAAGAAATGATATTCACAAGGAGTGTACTGTACTGTACTCAAGACGACTTGAGGAAGCAATAGGGACCATCTCAGACCTTATTTATATCTTAGGCAGTGAACCCATTCTCTCCCATCCAGAAGAATATTTACTAAGTTGGTAAGATCAAAGGTGACAATAGAACTTAATTATTTGCCTTGTCAAACATGCAGAAGAGCTCTCCTCAAGTTGAACCACACACTGGACAGGCTTCCATATGTCATTCCACTGAACATAGAACCTACACATCCATGAAAAAGGAAAGCAAATCTGAAAGACAGATGTCTCAAGAGCTTTAGGAGCTGTCTGAGGCTGCATGTGTTCAGCTCTACTTGTTTAGTCTGTAAGGCTGGCTAAAACTCTCTCTCTGTATTTGAAGGAGGCAAGAAAATATATTCCTGAATAACCTATTAGGAGCCAAATTCTGTTTGCTTTCAAGCTATTTATTGCAATTCATGCCAAGTCCAAAGAGATCATGTATCATCTACAAGAAGAATCCAGGTTTTCTCACTTAGCTGAGCAAATCTTCATGTGTTATGTAGGTGCACTGTTGGTTTCCATCAGCACTGCAGCATAGCATTCAACATACGGTGAGTGCAGATGCTAAAATGCAGTATCTACTGAAAGAGAATTGTAACTTTACTTCTGCTCTGTGTTATTTTGAATAATGTCGTGATCCATTCAGTTAGGAAAAGATACGCTATGAAAGTCATGGGCCAAGAGATTGAAGGTTATAGACATGGAGGAAGAGATAAGAAATAAACAGGATATAACATATTTTCAAGTTTTCTACCAAGTCTTTGGCATTTTGTTCAGTAAATCTGAGAAAATGCCCTTCAGATCTTAACTTGTGAGCACTCTGAGTACTGTGGGTAACATACTGGCATGATGGTTTTCTCAGGCAGTGGTTAGAGAAACTTGATGCACTTTGGGAACAAGTCCTCAGGTCCAAACATTTTCTAATACAACTGAATGAAGTGAATCTGCTACTGGAATAGAAAAAAAGTCGTGCCAACCCCTCCTAACCCCCAAAGTGAGCAGCTGTTTCCCTCCTCAGGTCCTTCTTTGATAAGACTTTTTTGCCTGACACAAGAGAGAGCCATGTTGCAGACCAACACATCATGTAGACTACCAGAGTCCTGTTTTTTCTCAAGTCTGAAATACACATCTGTATTTCTGCAGTGCTTAAAACCAGACAGCCATGGTGAAATGAGGAAAATGGTGCAGTTTAACTGTGTTATGAGGAGGGTGTTGTATTGTTTCAAAACTTATGGAATATGCATCAGTCTCACAGAAAGCCCTCTGGAATGAGTTTCACAATAGGATTTGGTTTCAAGAGCTGAAATTTCACCTGAAAAAGTGGAGTTTGCAGACAGAAAGCCCACCATTGCTTCCTCTGTGTATTGTCAAAGCACATCCTGGCATAATGAAACATTTAAGTGTTAAACTACATGTTTGGAGCCTCTGAAAAGAGACTGACATTTGCTTTGTCCACAGGTCCTTTCACAGCTGGATGCATGTGCTGTACATTCAAGTTGCTATGAGAGCATGAGCACAGTGCTGAGAGGGAACTGTCACCTCCTCAAAGGTGCTCGGGGCAGGGAGCAATGCACCAACCTGGGTGAAGGGTGCAGGTGGAGGTGTGAGGTGGATTCAGATCTTACTCTTGAAGTACAAGGCAGGTAAGCTGTTGGCTATTATTCCTCATTGGTCACAGAAAGTAGGCATACTTTCCCAGAGACAAAGCTGGATTCCTATACATGTGGATGAGAGCTTTAGGCTTCCTCACTGCTGGAGTCTGTTTTCAAGAAAAGTTGTTTTTAATTTTAAGTCTAATATCTTACAGCTTTTCTGACTGCATCATTTTCAGACATTAAAATATCACAAAACACCCCAAAGTACATGCCTCCAGCTTACAACAGATTTAAATTTCAGTAAATGCTACATTTAATTTTTGAAATAAAAATCCCTTAACAATGGAGAAAGGCTTCTTTGTGCTCTGCAAATGTGAAAAAGCTCTTCAGTAGAAAGAGTTTAACATTAGGACTCTTATTTATTCACTCTTCAGAGAATTTGAAAGCAGATCTGAAGAGTGCCAGATGAAGTCAGCTAAATTTGCAGCTGTCTCAGTCATAATCCACACTGGGAAATGCAGGTTAAGCCACCACCTAAAAACTGACCAGGCTGCTGCAGCCTTGGTGTATTGAAGAATAGCTGAACATATCCAGAGATAAAGGCAAAATGGTTGCACAAATTGTACAAAATCCTGCTTTAACAGCCAAAGAAAAAATGGAGAGGAATTTTCTTTTACATTTTTGTATGAGAATCTACCTATTTTCTCCTACTAGAGTTTTTAGAATAAAAACGCTTATGTGGAAAGCTGGTCTAAGATTTTGCTTGAAACGTTGTGAATTTGCTAAATCCAAGGCAGAGAAACTTAACAGGGATTAGGAGTTCTTTAGACAAATAAATAAACCAAAAAACTTTCTAAAAACTTCATTAACTCATGGAATAACTCAGATGGGAAGATACCTCTAGCTATGCAACCCCCTGCACGAAGCAGGACCCATTAGAATAGGTTACTGTGTGCCTTGTGCTATCAAAGTGTTAGTGTTTCCAAGGCTGGAGGTCCTGCAATATCTCCAAGCCTATCTTCCAGTGAATAACCACCCTCAAGGTGAAAAACCTTTCTTAGTAAGTAAACCAAAATTAACCTTTTTGCAAATCATGTGTTCTTGCCTCTTGTGCACCACATAATGACTGGACATTAAGTTTATCCTTCCCCTCCTCCTCTTCAGGCTGAACCACTCTCTGCCATCCCTCATATGGTCCATGCTCCAGCCCTAACCACTGCAAGGACCTTCTCTGGTCTGTGAGGACTTGCACAAGTAGAATATGCATCTTCTTGCTTGTTCTTTATGTGGTTTCACTGTATTGTGGTTTAAAGGAGGTGACACCCTGGAAAGGGTGTGAAGAAATGAAGATCCACTGCTGGCTGCCAAGGGGACAACACTCCATGCACTGCCATGTTTGGACAGAGGATAGCTGGCTATGCTATGAATTGATAGGAGGCACAACTTTTATACCATGGAGTCCTCAGAAGCAAATTTCTTTGTGAAGACACTAAAAATATATTTTTTAAAAGGCTGAAAGAGTCCAAAGCCTTTATGTGACTTTCAGAGGTGCCTTCTCCAGGGCCTCAATTTCACATGACTGTTCCATTACCTAAGCGAAACAACACTTAAAATGCTTTGGCCACAGAGAAGGCAGCACGTACAAGGATGTTCAAGCATGTTTTTGGTTTATTAGTTCTACTACAGGCACTACAGCAGATGAATGTAAGAGGAGAAACTTGCTTTATAGTAAAGAAAGAGACCTACAGCAGTGACAAATTAATTTCCATCCTGTCATGACTCATGAGACAGCGCTACAGTAATATTAACAAAACATCAGTTAAAGCAGTAGTAATTATTTCCATTGCTAATACTGACTCTGGCTTAACAACATTTACTGACTTTGTTACACTGTCATAAAATAAACAGTAATATAGAAACAAACCAGATTCACTGCTTTTGAAAGAATGGACTTTTTCTCTATCTCTGCCCTTGACAGAATCATGCCTCGTAAAGGAAGTCAGAGGTGGAGGCATGAAAACAGCTCATGAAAAATCCCGGTGAGGACTTGCACAAGGCTTTCAGCAGCATTACATTCAGTATCAGAAGGGTTGTGGCCTTCGTTTACCAGGCAGACCACAGGTGAAGGCTACAGGAGTAAGATTCATTCAGTCCAAGTCAACTCTGCAGTTTCCTGTGTGTCACTTAAACAGCAGACTGGCAGGAACTAGTGTCCCAACAGTCAGCATTTTATTTCTCCTGTTAGATATGTTGAATTGTGTTAATTTTTTCATGTTTTTTTCTTGTGCTGTCAGTGCCCTGGTTCTTCAGCTGTGAGGAACAGCATTATCTGCCAGAGACTGTGGCTAGATGTCCTTGTGGCTTCATACCAGATTATTCAGGATCATGCATTAAAAAAACCCAAAGAGAACATGCCTTGACAAAAAAATTGCTGTAGAAAAACACTTTCTCAGTGAAACTTTGTAATGATGAAACAAAAAGGTCCTAGACCAATTATCTTAATAGTTTTGATTTAATCCTTTTGTTGAAAATGCCCAGTATTATCCAGTTGCCAAATACTGGTTTCTTGAGCTATGGATGGGTCTTAAGACTGCAGGTTCAAAATAGGGATTTAAAGCATGTAATTTCACATCACAGAACATTATTTCTTAAGGGCTATGCTCCTCCACATGAGGCAAAAAATGGAGTCAAGTCTTTGTCTTCTCCATGAAGTGTGTCCTACCATTGCAAGGTTGACTCCATTGGAAATCGGTATCTTAGTCTCTGGTAGTTTAATAGTAAATAACATCTGAGACCTAGTCCTGTCCTTTTAGTGGAGAACGTGTGCAAAGGAAGCAGATAATTATGCATATGTGTCCTTAGCCAGCATAGTGGCTCAGAAGGCAACCCACAGAGCAATAACTCATTTTCAATACAGAATTTTCCTTTCAAAATGATCTTGTAGCACAATTGAGCTTCTTATCTGCTTTTGACTTGGTTGTTATCTCCCAAGCTCATCCTCAATCTTTCTTAAAGCGATCTCTAGTTCAGTAATGTGCACATACCCAATCTATTGCTCTTATGAGCCGCTCCCCGGAAATTCAGATGCCATGGCTCACAGAAGTGTCTTGATGAAAGAGTGAGCTCACGATTTCAGATATGTGCCTGAAGTGTCTCATTCTCATACTTCAACCTTTGTACTTGCCACTGCCAGGGACTGTGTTTTAAAAGGAATGTTGCATTTTGTACCAAGTGAGTTTATTTTTCAGATCAGCTAATGCTTACTGCACCACCATATCCCATTTGTCTTTCCTCAAACATGAAAACTCCTGGCAGATGTTGTATTAGCCTAAACCCAGCTAGATTCAAACTACTTTAAATAGAAGTGTAATTAAAGAAGAAGATTATCCATACTCTATTCCTGTGATTTACCAGTACTTTTAATATAATATAGGCCTTGTATTCCAAAAATCTCCTGGGATTTAGTCCCAGGCTGCATTTTGCTTTTTAAGGCCTCACTTATTTTTCTTAGTGTTTAGAAGAGTTTAACTTGNTAATGCATAAAAAATTCAAAATTAACTTGTATCACTACAAAAAATTTTCTGGCACCTTGGCAGACATTTTAGAACTCTCCTTTTGCTTGGGTGTCAGGGTTTGTTCCCTGTGAGTACCCTGTGTGTGATATAGGGTAGCACTGGAGAGCCTCCTGCCCTGCAAGAGGCATATTGGCTCCCAGGTCACCAGTTACCTATAACAGGATGAAAATCTACTAGATCTGTTCATTGCTGTTCTATTGTCCCACTCAGCACTGTGTAAGCCCTGTGCCCTCTGGTTCTGCTGTCTCATGGTGCTGGGTACCACTAGGGAAATGCTCCCACACCTTGAGCCACAAGGGTCAGGGATTTTCTGGCTAGATTTCTTTTTCTACACTCTTGATCTAGTACTAACATGGTAACTTACAGGACAGCAGCTAACAAAGAGAGAAGCTACTATTCCAGTTGCACAGTTTCTTGGTTGCTGGTGCCCAGTGATTGATGTGGATATTTATAGATTAATACCTCCATACTATAAGTTTGAACCCAACGGGTTAAGGAGCATTCCTAAAGCAGACTCAGACTACCTGCACAAGGACAGCAAAAAAGTCACAAGTTTTATAGTAAACTATGTCCTAATAGACTTTCCTCTGACTTTAAGAATTCTTGGTTAGTTCCTCAGTTGAGACCCCCAGGTTTTGCTTTTTAATTGTCCTGCAAACACCACCCTCTGAGCTCTTGCTGAGAAGAAATTAGTTGCTCATATTTTCAGTGGTGTTCAGAGTCAGTGCCTGACCTCACCTAGTGTAGGCAGCATTGCAAATATATGATGTGCAGCCTCTCAGTGTGGAAGTCTAGGTGAGCCTGCTTTGGTTGCACAATGCCATTCCTAACAGAACAGGCACGTTGGTTACATACACTGGTGAGATTGGGGTAACCACACCAAATCTCTTTCTGCCAAACACCACTAAGCACAGGTTTTTTCCATTTGCACAATCCCCTTTGTCTAAAACCTACTTCCAACCTATGTAGTGCCTTCATCTTCCAAGGCCAAACTTGGCTTCTCCCCACATCCCTGTCAAGTCCACATCATTCAGGTTCTATCCCCTTCTCTGTCTCCTGTGAATGGGCTTGTTTCTCACTTTCTTTTTTTACTGTTGCCTCTTTTCTTGCCACATGTAGTTTGTGCTATACTAGTGACACACCCAGTTTCATCTCTGGTTACATGTCCCTCTTCCTTTCTGCCAGTGCTGATGTTGAGGCCAAGTAGTTGCAGCATGGAGGCAAAGGAATGTGTCTCATCCCACACAGACATCAACGGAGGCTGTGCATTGTCACAGACAGGTACTACAGCCTCAGAGAGAACAGCGGAGTCATTGCCATGAAACAGCAGGTCTCCATTAGCCCCAACTTCTCTTACCTAATTCAACATGAGGTACTGTATGAGAGAGTCTGAATCCTCCTACGCTGGAGGACAACACTGACAGATATGTTCTGGGCTGGCACACAAGAAGGGTCACAGATTTTTTATCAAGCCTTGTAGGAGCTTGGACTGGCGCAAAGTGATGCCTCTGAGCTCACGCAAGGGAGAAGAGAGTCTAGACATTACCACAGTTGCTCAAATAGCAGCTGCACAGAAAGGATTGCATAATTTTGTGCTTCTGATAGGCAGGGAGCAGCCCGTGAGGATTGCTTGAGACCAGAGTGCTACATTGGCAGCACCTTTGCTTTTAAGGATAACAGCTGATGAGGAAGAGCCTCATAGCTTTTCTTAGCAAATGCATATGGTGCTCTGTCTTTTGTAACAGAGCCATGGCCAGATGCAGCATCACTTGGCAAAAAATTGTGATGAAGCGCTCTTGCTGGAAATGTTGATACATGCTTTCTGAAAAACATTTTGGTCACTGTGTGATGTATGGCAACAACCAAGGTTGGGTGGATCTGAGGGGGTGAGTGAAAGGTCTGGCAGAGGATTATAATCAATTATAGTCACCTGTGTTCCAGGAAAAACCCCAGCATGTGGAGGATATGACGTTTAGCATAAGTCTGTGATTCTGGAATTGTTTCTAAATATGGACTTGTCCCCAGTCAAATATGGGAAGTGTTTCTTCCAGTGCAAAGTGCATGGTGACACCCTTAAAGACTAGGAAACCATGCCAGATCCATTCTCAGTGTGATGGTGGAGACCCAAGGCCCCCAGGTCATCTCCCAGCATGAGGAGCTTGACAATTGGAAGAGCTTTGATTTATGCTAGGAGAGGACAGGCATCTGCAAGGACTTTTGGAAGTTTTGGGAGCTGAGAGTTTTTCTTCCTTTTGAACCAAACTTTAGGTCCTCTTATAAGTTAAGTTGTTAGCAAATAAATAAGTGTATTTTAGCCAAACCTAATGCTACACATGAACATCATCACAATGTAATATAAAGGGCACAAGTTTTAGAGAAACACAGTGTATTTATTGAAATACAATGGGAGACATTCGCTTTGAGTAAAGCCCCTAAAACATCAGAAGCGCCTTTGAAATGTTGTGCTTTGTTCTACTAGTTAATTTGTCACTGCAGAAGTCTGTCCCTCAGGGGCTTTTCTTTTCTCATATTCAGAGAAACTTATTGAATGAAACAGATATCATGTAATTTCTGACAGCCACTATCCAAAAACTGCATCCTAGAAAAATTATGTCTGTGAATGACTCCACCAAAGCACACCATTCCTGTTGATGTGGGTTCTTGAACCAGCCCTGAAATCTATTGCCAGGGCTACACAAATAAGTTTAGCTCCAGCATTGTCAACTGTTCGGGTTTTATCATATTATTTGATGTTCTGCTAAATGCATCAGCCTGTGGGGCTGGTAGATTATGTAAGAATCTCTGCTTTTATTACAACATAAAGTTCAATTCCCATTTTTTCCAGAAGAATTTAGGAATGTGACCATTAATAGTGCAGACAATGCAAGGTTACTGACCCCCACTACCCTCATTTTTAAGGCAACTATGATTTTTTTAAAGCTCTGACTCATTATTTTTGAATGTTTGAGGGACACTAGTGTATTTTCAAAAATACAACTCTTCTTCAGATTTTCAGCTTGTTATCTTATTTCCCCAGCCTGACAGAATTGCCTAATTCGGGGATTTTTTTCCTCTGGATGTTTTGAACATTGTAGCTCTGTAATGCATTTCTGACATTCCAGAAGCAAGCCCCCAGGAGCCTCTGTCATGCATCTGTCGTTGGAGGTGCCTTGACAAGTGTGATACCACACATTAATAGATCCAAAATCATGCTTGTCCACAAAAAAACCCCAAAAAAACAAAACAAAAAAACAGAAAAAAACACCCCAAAACAAAAAACCACCCCAAAACAAAAAACCACGAACAAACAAGCAAAAAACAGAACAAAAAACCCCCAACAAAACAGTCATTTTCAGATAGGGAATGTCTCTTTTGACATCTTTCTGGGATGACACTTTCTTCAGGATGTAAATTTCATCAAGGAAAGCAGATATCTTTTTTTTTCAATGTCTGAAAGCAGACACATAACTGCTGTGAAGCATGAGTGTTCGCACCATGACTTTGTGTGCAGGCGTCTCACATGCTTTTGTCACTTTACAGGTACAATTGTTTGCTGCTTTTTTTGGCCCAGTATCTGGGGAGATAAAGTTATGCGTTACCCAGACACATACTCTCATCCCCCTGAGGGGACTCCTGGAAGAAATGCATCTCATGTTGTCTGACCCTTGATAATGCTGGTGAGTGATATTGCCTCTTGCATGACTGTGCAAGGCTTTTCCTCGCTCACAGGAGGCAAAGGAG
Organism: Ploceus nigricollis; assembly: GCA_013399945.1. Lineage (NCBI taxonomy): Eukaryota > Metazoa > Chordata > Aves > Passeriformes > Ploceidae > Ploceus > Ploceus nigricollis. The sequence continues at coordinate 203,166 of VXBC01010159.1, forward strand.
AGCGCTGAGGGGGAAGAAGACAATGCCTCCACTAAAGTGTAGCTGAATTTTTGTGCTATAGCTCTGGAGAAAGAGGATAGGCAACAGTGTTTTAGAGGAGTTTACTGGGATAAGCACACGGCCTGGGACAAGCATCACCAGCTGGCATTAGTGACAACAGCTACCAGAGCTAGGGGTGTGGTTTCTACATGAGAGCTGTAGACAGCTGCCTAATAACTGCCCAGCTCAGCTGGGTGAAGAAAGGAAAGCGATGGTTGCTTGTGAAAGGCCTGTCCAGAGTACTTGTATTGGTGTGAAAAGTGGACTAGCATGAACAGGGACAGCAGCTCTGGGGCCATGCAAGCTGAGGAAGGGCCAAACACCCAGATATCCCAAAGACGTTTTGTTTGGTCTAGACTAAAGTTCTAGGCTTTCTTAGAAAGTGGGTCCCTGACTTTGGTTGGATGTTGTAGCTCCTTATATACCTGGAGATTGCAGTGATAGATAGTCCCAGTGTTAGAAGCTCAAGGTGCATACTATTCAGTGGCTTATGAGCTCTTTGACACAGTTTTGGACTAGGTTAAAACAATTCTTAGAGATGGTTTGCATTTTAGAATGGGCCCTTGCCAGAAGGTGATCGGAAGGCTGTCCACCTCGAGTGGTTCAACAGCATAGATGTAGACTGGTGGGTGGTGGTTGCTGTTATAAAGCCTTCTCATCCTAACCTGGGTAAAAAGAAACTGCATTTTGCCTCACACATGGTACATTATAAAAAGCTACAGGAGTTATAGAATATTCTGTGTTGGAAGGGACCCACAGCAATCATCAAGTCCAAATCTTAAGTGAATGGCCTGCATGAGGATCAAAACCACAACCGTGACATTATTAGCACCATGTCTTAACCAAGTGAGTAATTCAGACTTTTAACAGAAACTTTATATTCAAAATGCAGAATCTGGCTTCTGCCCTAATTTGGCTTCAAGTAAGAAGATAGATCCACTGAAGTTTTAATTTATGTTCCACACAGTTTCTGTGTCACAAGTCTTCACAGAGACTGGATTTAAAATGTGTCCATGGGCTAAACAACTTCTTTCTCAGCTGAAGGTAGGGTGTGGGAGAGAGTAGTTCACAGAGCAGAGCGGCTGCACAGGGAAACTCTGATGTGCAGATAAGACAAAGAGCTGAATTGTCAGTGATACTAATCAAATATGAAGTTCTCAAGGAAATGCAAACTGGCATAGTTTCACTATTGCCAAGGGAATGATAACAGTTTACACCACTTGGAAATTTGTAGACATTTTGTTGAAAAATTCAAGTCCATCCTGCTTTTTCTGTCTTGCATCTTCAACTATCTTGTCAACACCATTAGAAATTTGGCCTCTGGTGTCAAAGAAAGTGATATTTCCATCTCCTGCTAAGAGAGGAGCAGGTTTCTGGGCATACCTCATGGACTTCCGCTGTGTCTCTAGAAAGCTGGGCAAGAGTAATGAAGTTGGGATACAATGATCTATGCCTTGATGTAGGACAGAGAGGGCTGCAGGACACAGATCCTGTGGAGCTGTGTGGCCTGACTGAGCAGTATGGATGACTCTGCAGTTTGACAGGCCTAGTCTGCAACCACACAAGGATCTTACCATGGGAAAACCCCGCCCGCGCCAGGCATGCTGGCAGGCATTGCTCAGCAGCTGTAGTGCATTGAACTGGTGTTGGGCAGGGGGAAATCCAACCTTGCTGCATGCCTGTTGCAATGGTCAGAGGAGGTGAATTTGGCCCAGAGAATTTTTTATTCATCCAGATGCTCCAGAACTGCTACTTTTGCTCAGAGAAAAAAGGCAAATGCTATGAAAATGTCCAAGACAAAAGCTTTCCACAGAAGCACTGACTGCAAGAATTGACTGATTAGGTTGTAAGCTATTTTAGGGGCTGAAACCCAGTGCTGCTTGCCAAGCATGATTTCTAAGACAGGATGAAACCTTGGCCACTGCTGCAAAGATGTTCAGGTATCTTACTACTCCTGGGGAACACCTACATCCCTGAGCCCATGCAGATTTCCCTAACGTGACCTCTTCTCCAGTGACCCTATGACCACAGCAAATCTGCCACTAGTGAGGGAAGAGGGTCCGAAGTGGAGATGTGCTGAAGCAGTGACCAGAACCCCCCTCTCCATCTGGAGTGGGATGGAGAAGAGGAAGGGAGGGAGGAAGGGAGGGAGGGGAGAAAAGGCCCTCACCCAGGCCAACGTCCCTCTCTAGCTGCCATCTGGGGACAAAATGTCAGGGCAAGTGTACATAGGAGAAGTCACTGCCACTTGGCAACAGTAGCTAGGGTGCTTGAAAAGGGCTCTAAGCCTATCTTCTGAGTCTTAGCCTCTTGCAGAGTTACCCAAAATGGCTTCTGCCCTGTGCGATTTTCAAGTGAGTGTTTTGCTTTAGTTAGCCACAAGACAATTCCAGTGTAGGTGCAAACCCTTGACCCCATCTGTATTATCTCCTGGCCAGCTATACAGCTGATGCACAATTCATTATTTACTCACAATATAGTCAATGGCAGAAGCACATCCTACACACCTGGGCTGTAGGGCTAAGCCCACAAACTGTGAACATTGCCCTCACTTCAAACATATCAAAGATAATGAAGCTATCTTGACAACATGCAGGGACAGGACCCTCAGGTCGAGTTCAACGAAGTTAAAGGACAAATGTTGTGGATATGCCAGTATTTTGGATCAGGTTTTCTATTTCCTTGTTCTTTCTCAAGATTAAACAAACCTAAGGAGGATTATTGGACAGTGCTAATAAGTATGGGACAGAAAAGCATAACATCTCATTCATTGTCATAAATGCCACATGCTATGCAGAACCTGCTGAAGGTTCTTCTTGCTGTTGAGCTTTCTTCCCTAGGCTTGTAGAGCACGTGCAAACTCCCATACTTATCCCTCTTCTGTAGCATCTTATGGGAATTGTGTGTTGCTAAGAATGTTTCCTTGAGGCTCCTGTCTTTGGTTCTCCTCCCGTTTCTTCCTTCACATCATCTGGATATCACTTTTGCAGTGTTTGCTCTTAAATGTGCTGAATATGTTGGGTGTGTCTTTGGACCATGATCTGCCATTTGATTGACAAGACGTACTCACTTATACTGCTGTGCTCCCAGATAATACATAGCTGCCAATGTTTAAATAGCTGCCAATGTGACTGCTGTAGCAGGTAGACATTGAGATGATCCAAAATGCCATAGCCAAGAATGCCTTATTGAGTGAAGTTCACACTGGGACCCGATCTTTGCTGTGCAAGCCTCTCTCTGACTGGGATGTCACCAAGGATTATGGCTTCAAATGAGCAGCAGGTGAACTCTGAGTAAAAAAGATCACAGGCAACATTCTGCTCTCAGTTACACTCCATTGACGTCAATGGGGTTGCCTGGGGTGAGCTCAGAGCAGAATTTAATTTCTCATTTTTATTATGTATAGCCAAAGCCCCTCAAAATGACTTTCAGCATATAGCAGTGTCTAAAAACTCCTCAGCTACTCATGCTGTAAAGTTCTTCTTCCTGTCAGAGCAACAGGAAAAAGCTATCTTGTCTGGAAAAAGAGGGTGGAGATGTTTTGCATGTTGCTGCACGCTGCCCACATTCAGTGAAAGGAAAGGCGATAGGATGCCCATGGGACCTGTGTGTTGCACATCTCCTGCAGCCACTCATGGCAACCTGCCATCAGCTGGCAGGATGCAGCAGCTCCATTTCAAGTGTCCTGTTCCACTGGCAGACAAGCTATTGCATGGGTGCAGGTACTTCTGAAACTTGAGTGTTTCCTCGTATCACACCGCTATGTTGTAACACCTCTTGGATCCCAGTTGGCTGCAGAGAGATGCTGTGAGTTTCAGAGGTGTCATGGTGATGGAACGAAAAGGTATTTACAGGCCTATGATTCTATGATCACTCAGGACAGTTGGTTTCTACACTGTGTACAGGACCACAACCTTTCACTTGAAGCCAGCTGTGCTAGAGGCTGTATGTTTGAAATCAAGCTGGTTGTTTGCTTTTCTCACTGCTTGCTTTTTGCTCCCCCACGATCTTAAACAGCAGTCAAGAACAGCAAATAATGACAAACAAAATCTGAAAATTGAAAATTTATTGATCTGACACATGAGATATCATATACATTTATTTCATTGTGCTTTTCTTTGGGTTTAACTTTAATTGTTTTAAAGACGTTGACAATAATTAAAATAATACTCACAGGAGTTCTGATATGAAATAGATGGATTTTATTTTGTAGTGACTATATTTTTGCAGTAATTGCCAATATTACTGTCAGATCAAGTTAAGGTTTTATTTATTTCTTTGTGAGAGTGAGATATTACAAGGTGCAGTATTCTGGGATTAAAATCAGTGGCATATGTTAAGTCCCTAGTGTATTCCTGTTGTGAAACAATTCCTTATTTGTGCAAAAAGGATCCCATAGGTAGATGCTCTCCTTCATATGGCTCCTGTGGCTTGGTAATCCACACTGGGTCCCTCCTTTCCCAGTTCTCTGAGCAGTGGTCAGTAAGAGCTCTGCTATAACTATATCTAAATGCAGGTCTTGTTTCTCACTTGCTGGGCTGTGATACCATGTGATGGAGAGCAGGTTTTGTGTGTCAGCAGCCATCCTGGTCCCTAGATTGCACTCTTCCAAACGGCAAGCACAGGATAACAGTCTGAAACCAGACTCTGAGGAGCAAGAGTTGTACATTTTTTGTGGCAACTCTCTTTGGGGAAACAGGGCATCTCTGTCCCACTCCAGCTCAGCACCATGACAGTGTTATCCTCTGACAGGAGACAGTTATTGAGGGTGGGATCTTTGCCTGTGTTATGGTGTGGGGCTGGATAACATTGGCAGCAACTGAAATGGGGAGGCAGATCTCCCAGCAGAGGAATTAGTTTTATATATTACAAAATAACTGCATTCAGCTCACCCTCTGTGCTATATATACTGTGCACAGCTAGCTAGGTGCATGACAAGGGTTGTTTCTCTTTCTTTACATTTTTTACATTATTCCACCACACTAATTACATCTCATAACCCTGCATAATTTTGCCCTGTCACAAAACATAGTATGGCATCTTAGATTGCCCTTAGTCAGCGCTGTCAGATCCTGTGAGCTGAAAAATTATAAGGAAGTTTATAGCAAGATGATATCAAGAAATTAATGCAAATTTTAGGTTTCCCAATTGCCACAAAATCTCAAGAGGATTATTTTAGATTGAGGCATCAGAGCTTAGTAAGTGTTGAAATATTAGTAGGAGACCAGAGATTGGTCCAGATGGCTGAGGGTAGAGGCCAAGCCAAGTGTGTCTGAAACCCTCAAATTTAAACACTAAGTGGGGCTTTGGGAAGGGTCTTTGTTTCTTAAAGGACTTTAGAGAAAAGCCTTCCTTTCATCTTGACAATTTAAAAATAAAAACACTAAACAAAAAAGCGTCAAGTGCGGGGTAAAGAACAGCAGCAGTACAGCTCACTCCTTTACACATTACACTGAGTACAGCATTTGCTGTTCTGACACAAGCAACAATACCTTACTGGCCACATGTGTGTTGGACATTGGGTTGAATCTCTTGGAGCTGGTGGCTAAATGAGCTGCTTCGACTCAGGATCACTGCAAAGAAGTGGCTTGCACTGTGTAATAAGAGAAATAAAATTATGTTTATATCCTCCCCTAATGCTGGCATGCATTGTCAAAGATGGTTTTTCCATGTCGGACACCCAGGAGCTTGTGCTGCCTGTAGGTACTGCTGGCAAAGTGGGCAGGGTGGAGTGGGAGGAGTGGTGTGCCCATAACTATATGGCAACGTGACCTTGATTAATTTCTGCATAGAAAGGCACATGTGCAGCCCCAAAATGGGTTTCACTGTCAAATGTTTTGTGAGGATGCCACTATCTAGGAGGCCAGCAGCTCTGAGGCAGGAAGCAGCAAGGCTGCATCAGGTTAGTGCATGCAGGGACACATGCATAAAATCCATCTGAAGGGAAGACCACACAGTACATCGTTTTTATCTCTCTGCCGGCTGGAAGAGGCTTGGAGCCATGACATGGCAGCTTGGGATTTGAAAACCACTTGTCTTCTGTGTCTGTATACATCTGCTATCTTGGCAGGTTAGGGCACGCTCATTTTCTGGCTTACCTTCAGAAATACACAAACAATCCAGGAGGTTCTTGGAAAGTATTGATGATCATTTTCTCATACAAGAGGTGGAAAGGCCAATGACAAAGGGTGTGGTGTTGCACCTCATACCAACAACAAATCTTCGAAAGGTTGTTGTGGCCAGGAGAAGTGCCTGAGAGCTGGAAGAAAGGAAATGCCACCCAGTTAAAGGGCAAGAAGGAGGATCCAGGGACCTACAGGCCAACCAGCCTCACCTCAATCTGAGGTCAGGCAAGTCAATCACTACTCAGGCTGGGTTAGTGCTGACTTGCATTATTTCAGTGTGAATCACCAGATGCTTGGGTGATTAGGACCACTGCCAAAGCAATTTCATTAAGTTTCTCTGTCTGGACAGTTTCTGCTGGAAATACCTGTCCTAGCCTGTCTACTTGGTTGAACATCTAGGACTACCTGGGGAGAAGACATCCCAGAGGGTGATGTGGGAGAAAAGGCAGTTTTCAAATAATTCAGTGGTCAGATTATGTCACATTAGCATGCAAAACTGTCAGCCTCCAGCAGAATACTTAGGAGAAGCAGGGAAGTGTACAGAGGTGTAAAGAAAAAAGGTCCAGCATGGTTCTGTCCTGCAAACAGTTTCCACTCATCATAGTGGTGAAATATCAAGCAATTCATTGACTGCAAGACAATTATCTCTTTTGCCAACTCTAACAAATTGCTACTTTCTTTGTATTTATGCATTTATTTCAAAATATTGTATTTGTCACTTCACAAACAGCTTGCAGTGGGAAAAAACGGTAGCTAGGTGAATGAACACACCTTGTCTTGTGTACTGAACATCATGAACTGACTTCTTCGGAGTGTTTGAAGTGCAGACAGATAAGCAGAAATCCCTGGGAACAAAGCTTCTCCCACAACATCTGAAAGCTGCGGACGGGAATCCTTCTCATTATTGTGTAGGCTGCTGGGACCTCATCTCAGCAGAAGCCTTGGGGCATGACTACAAGAAACAACAGATGTAAATACAATTATCTGTAAACTGCGTCTCAGCTTTGTTAGGAAAAACCTTAAGCACAACAGCCAATAAGCAACAAACTCACAACCCCATGAGTAAAAATTAAAGACACATTTTACTTTTATAAGGTAGGCTGGAAAATACTTGGAATCAAAGAAGGTTTGTTGTCAACAACATTTGATTTTCACTGATTTCACTACAAAATCATAGAATCATCTTTCCATGATAGGCACAGATGACCACCAGCTTCCCATACATATTGTATGTTAGCTGTGTGGCATGTGTAGCTGAAGCTTGTATACCTTTGCCCATGTATCCTCTCTACTCTCATCCACTGAGTAAATTTACATCCTTTCAGTTTAGAGTAGTGGAGCTCATTATGATCCTTAGTAAAATATATGAAGTAGAGGAAATGAGAGATTAAGAGTACTTTGGTAATCCCCAAAATGCAAAGGCATTATTAGCATTTAACAGCCATTGCTGGCAGTGACATTTCTAAATGCTGCAATTGGCAAATAAAAGGGAAATATTAATTTCTGCACTCATATGGATTATGCAATTTTTTCAAAGCCCTTGTAATACATTCCAAACAGGAATCCAACAACGCAGAGATTTTTGGCCAAGTCCCTTCATGAACAGAATTTTACCCTAAAAATCCAAGTCGCATTTCTATGGAACATTTTAATTGGATATGTCTGGACTTAAACAAAAGAAATACTTGTAACTTCAGCCATGAATCAGTATTTCTCTGTTCCCTAGTAGGATTATTGTTGTTTCATCGTCATCTTCTTGTTTTGCTTTTTTGTCATTGCTGGCTCCAAAGAATTTTTGGAATATCTTTAACGTCTTCTGTGAGTGTTTCTGCCTTTATTCGTCTTCAGAGGAACACATGTCTAGAGATCCTTGTTCTTAATCAACAATGGCATGTCCCCAAAGTAACATGGCTGTTAAAAAGCCATGCCAAACCATAGGGATTCACACATTCCGCACTGGTCAGTTTTACTCCATTTACTCCTCAGAAGAAGCACTGCTGAACCATGTATGTTCATTGCAGAAATGACTGTTTAGAAGTGGTTTAAGTCAAGAGTTTCAGCAAATAAAGGAAATTCCAGAGATCTCAAAGTACCTTTTACTGTGATGGGTTATGACCACACATTTGCTTTCCTCAAACCATGTAGTTTAGTGCAAAGCTCTTGTCTGATAAAATGATGAAAAATATGCGGAGTCATGTTCCAAGAGGATCATCATCAATTAGGTTCTTCCCGGACTGATTATTCATCTTTTTCCCTGCTCATGCAGATATTGCCCCTGCATCAGCCTTCCCACAGTGGTAAGCTTCTTTGCTCTTCATATAAATATTTATCTTGGAAAAACAGGCAGTACAAATTACTTGACATTTTTGAAAAATATAACATAGGCCTTTGTGGTAGGATGGGGCAAGACAGAGTGAGTCAGAAGATCTTGATTCTGATGTTTCTTTAATCTTCCTAGAAAATGAGTGTTGATTGTCTGTCTTTCATCTTAGGCAGAGATCTGGTGGTTAACAAGATATTTCTGGAGATTAAATCTCACTGTCATACTTCCCTACAGAAAGGCACTTTTAGTCACCGATGCCAACCTCTTCTGCTCCAGCAAATGCATCTGTTAAGAAAAGAAATACTATCAGCAGGGCAACAGGTGGCATATTACAGCCAATCTTGAAAGGTTATAATAAGAGGGAGTGTGCGTGAGTGAGAGGAGAAAAACTGGAAAAGAGGGGGACTAAGATGAAGGAAAAGGCAATGGCAAGCATTCTTTTCCCTACTACTGCACTTACAGTGTGCTAGAATAAAGGTCTGGTGACTTTGCAACACTGGGGTAAGGTATTGCCCTGGAAATGCATTTGCCCATTGTACTGTTCTCTGTTTGCTTAGAAGGAATTCAGAAGGGATTTGCTTTCTCTTGTTTCATGAGCCCCACGCTTTCACACTGACCAAAGTGGATACACACCAGCTGGCCACGTCCATCACCACCACTGGGTGGGAGAATTCCTGATTATACTTAGATCCCTCAGACCCCACTCTATCACTTGCAGAGAAGCTCTGCTTGCACACAGCTTCCGAAATGCAGCCGGCTGGGAAGTCTGCACGCCTTGCCTGAAGGAGCTGGATGCCTTCTGGATCAAACATGAATGACCTGCTGAAGGTGCACGTCCTCACCCTGGCAGCCCTCAGCTTGGCTGAGACTCTTTTGAAAGGTTTGCTTTTTTCCCTGCTCTTCTTCTGCCATTTGCTGATGGAGGTTTTGCAAAGGGGAAGGTGTCTCTGCTAACAGTAGGGTGGGTGGTGCTGTACCATTCCCAAAAAAGACAAAAATGGTCTGCTTTCAGTGGTCACTTTTCTGCTTTTAAAAGGATAGCAGTGAAAATATTGTCATATTTGTGTTTGGAATTGAATTCTTTGTCCGTGAAGAGCACATAGTCCATTGTAATAGGCAGGGGAGACCTTTGGGTTCAGCTTGGGTGGGATGTAAATTTCTCATATGAAAGGAAGCTCAGAAGTATTAATGGCTGGTAGAACCAGTTGCTGCAGAGCAGCACAGATCTGTTGTGTTCAGCATACCTGTGTAGGTTTGTAAGTATATAAATCTTCAAAAGAAATAAATATCTATGATGTCTTTACAAAGAATATGTATATAAGTACAAATATGCACTGCTTGTTATAGCATATAACATAGAAGTTATCATACCTTCTTCCTATCTTGTGTACACATGCATATGGGCATACGCTCACATACTTTTAACTAACAAAAGAATTGGTAAAAAATCTGTTTAGAAAAGTCTTTGAGGTGCAAAATGCAACCATGGTACCATTCTGGATGTACCATTTCATAAACCTGTGGACAACAATTTTTGCTGAATGGTGATTCAGACTTACAATTCAACGCTTTTGAAATTCAACGCTTGCTAGAAACTTTGCAGCTTCAACAAAGTTGAAGGAAAACAAAATGAAATCTTAAGAGGAATGCCAGTATTCACATGTTAGGCCAACACTGCTTCTCTTTCAGGGATATGCTTTTACAATTGTTAGTCAGGTTATTTCCAAAATGAAAAAAAAAGAAATAATGTATCTTCTTTATAAAAATATTTTGAAATAAAAATATTAGTATATTCATATGGTACTGAAGTAAGTTTGTGAAATTTACCTTTTTGAATATTGTGGTAAGATAAGTGGTATTGGAGAGACAAGAAAAACAAAGAGGACAGGGATAGATTTTTTTCCTGGTGTCACAGTGTAATGAATAGATACATTCCCTTTTCTAGGACATCACAGCTGAGCTTTTTTTTTTTACCATACAAACTGCAGTTTCTCCAGGTGTCTGCAGGNCACATTTGGAAGCTTCTGGTGGGCTGGGGATAGAAGGGGATTTGGCTTTCTCATGGTCCCGTGACCAGCCTTGGGTCATTTTTCTATCTCGGGAAACTACAGCTGACATCCAGAAAAATGGCACCTGTGTGGCTTTACACATATATAGATTAATTTATTTTCAATTTATTTAAAAGCACAAGGATACCTTAAAAATATCAGAAAGCCCCAGTATACGCACAGGGAAAGGCCTGGCTCCATTTCCGTGTGATGATAGATATGTCCATACATTGTTCAGATTTTATTTTCCTATGTTAAAATATGGTAATGCACACACCATGAATTTAGAGTGCTTCCTGGAGAAAACAGGGACTGACACCAGCACCCAAGCTGTTTGAATGGCTTTTAGATATAAGTACCATCTCAGCCATTTTGGAACTCTGTTGCTGCCTCACAAAATGACGGCAAGTCCCACTGCTCATTGTCCTTACTTGGGTTAAATATCACAAAAGTGAAAAGAGCATAAGAGAAAATTATACATCCCTATTGCTGTCATAGTTGCTCTCTGAGGGTGTAGAATTTGGGAAAGCAACTTTAAAATGATTTCTTTTCCTCTTAATGTAGTTCTGTCAGTTTGGACCCTATTTTCTTGCAAGCATGCGGCTTGATTCTGCCCAAAAAGCTGTGTGCTGGCTTTCAAAAGGTACCAGGTCAGACTGTGTCTATGCAATATTCTGCAATCTGTTAAATAAAAGACACACTTAAAAGTATGTAACTGTTTCTAGAGAATTTGTTTGCCCAAAGAACAAAATACTGTCATTATGCATACCAGCTCTCAGTACAAATTTAGTTTTATTACTTGTGGGAGTGGCTGTGTTTATCGTTACAACTGTTATAAAACTGGTTGCTTTGAATTATTATTACTGTAAAAATTTACATTTCTCAGGGTTAGAAAAGCATCCTTCCAGAGATCGAGGAATGTGGACAACAGCAACAAAACCATACTATATAAAATTAGATTGCAAAACTCTGGGGTTAATGCCATTAAACCCCAATAAACTTTGTCACGAAATAGCAACATCTCATTTAAAGTATACAGGATAACCATTGGTGGGGGTTATTTTCCTAAGACAACCTTCAGTAGTAGCAAAATGAAGACTTTATAGAAGTCTTCCATTTGGTTTCACTGGCATGGGATTCATCTGGGAAAAATACAGATGATTATTTCTGTTTAATGTGACCCAAAATGACCTATAAAGTGATGCACTATACAGTTTGAAGCAGTGATCTTAAACTATGAACTCGTCACAGACTTGTTCTAATTGAAGTTTCATCCATATGACCTTTAGAGCTATCTTAGATGTAGTTTTGAGATTTACATAAGTATAGTCATTATTGTTAATCAATGATATAATCCAAAGTCATACAATCTAGAAATATTTTTGAGGCAGATTCATTCTAATGAAACGTCAAGAGCGTTTAGAGTTTTACATAAACCTGATAGTGGAAGCTGATCCTTTCTTCCTCTAGCTTCATTCCGGCAGTACTCCAAAGACATTCTAATTTTGACTTCCATGTAAACTGAAAAAGGATTAAGTTCTATTAAGACTTCCTATTATTCTCAGTCACTTAAATCTGAATGTCTTCTCTTTTTCCCATTCCTTAGGGAGGGAAGGGTAAAATGGATATATTTTATCTTTTGCCTGAATTTGAATCTCACTGTACTATGGAGGGCCAGTAGATACACAGCAGTTGGGATTCTCTGTGAAAAAATAATGGGTCAGAAACTGCTATGCTCGGTGAGGAACAGGAAGACTCCTGAATCCATGATATATTTTCAAGGTTGTATTTCAGGAATATCGTAAAATCTAGTTTATCTCAGCACAGTTGTCAGTGAAATCCAGTCCAACCAATGTGGATATGTGTCTCTTGCAGCCATTGGTCAAGACATCCAAGTGTTTTTGGAGGCAGTGGCTGCAATGAATAACATGAGCAGGGAAAGCGGGTGGCTAGGCTTATGCTTTGATCCCTTCCAGCTGTGCTTCAAGTCTTTCACCAGAGCGATGGCAAATGTTTCTAAAGATACATTCAAGTAATGTAGGACTACAAGTCTATGATAATAAGCATTAGACATAGCTATTAAACTTCTAACCCTCATGCTTCTTGGTTAGAAAATGTGAGAAAACGAGAATGTGTCCTAGACATGACACAAATCTGAATGACCTGAATGGTCTTTGTAAGCCTGGCTTAGAAAAATACAGTGCTATATAATGGGTTTGGTGTTTGCATATAACAGGTTTTTTGTTGTTGTTGGTTTTGTTTTGTTTTGTTTTTTTAAAAAAGATAAATACTTAAGTGACTAAATCCTGTAATAATGACAAAAAAGCCCACACCTCATGCACTAATAAGGAGGCACTCTTCCCACTCCAGGGGCAGGTCAGCTTGGCTTCAACTTGTGTGCTGCCCCTTGCACTTCCAGCCTATGCAATGCCACCCTTGTAGCAGTGGGACAGCCCCACCTCTGTCCTTGCGGTTTGCTCACCTATTGCTGTGAGTCTCAAGGAAGAGGTGGGTCAGAAACACAGGATGGACTGAGTTTGTTGGAGCTTGGTTTGCTCTGTTTTGCGTCTTATGGAGAGACCTCAAACGAAAATGCCATTGAGTGACCCTGCAGGGACATGGCTCCCTCCACCAAAGGTGCTTGGCAGGCTGTGTAACTCTCTCCAGCAGGCACCAGAAGGTGTTCTCATTTTCCCTTCTTCTCACAGCTCCCTTGATCAGCACTCCCCTGGAAACAGTGGATGCCCTGGTAGAAGACATTGCCAGGTTCGTCTGTGTAGTGGAGTCATATCCTGAGCCAGAGATTACATGGACACGCAACAGCATTCCCATCAGGTAGGGAGCAGCACCAGCCCTCACCAGCACCTTCTGCCAAAATTGGCAGTGCTTCCTTTCATGATACAGGAGATATCTGGAAATATAAAAATGGGTCTGTGGCAGGAGAGAGAATGAGTGGCTGTAATTATCTAGGATTCTGTATTTCCGAGGGAGTGGTAAGAGCACTTGAGAGTTGCTCTTGCACCTTCACACACTTGAGCATGCAGAGAGTTGTTTTCTGCTGCAAGGATTTTTCTCTCCAGCTTCAGACAATTCAGTCTGCTCTCTTCCTTAGTTTATGCATTTATGAAGGAGGAGGATGCTGTATAATATTTAAAAGGAGCTTGGCAGGACTTGTTGTCTGTCTCAATGTTCTTGGAAACTTTGCATGGAGGGGGCTGTGCTGTGCCATTCTTGTTTGCTTCTAGTTCTGGATCTGGAAATTGTCTTCTCATTGTTATGCACTGTCAGACATTAACCACCAGGCATCAAGATGTCAACAAAGAAGGCAGCCTTCTGGAAGTGTGGAAATGTGTTATGGAAGTTGCTACCATTGTTTTTGCTCTTTTACTGTAGACAGGTTTCTACAAAGTAAACTGTATTTGATTCTCTAGCTCTGAAATCACATTACATCNTAAATGGCTCGAAGTGACTTCCTCTGTGAGGGGAAAATGCAGCACAATACAACTTTGTGTAACATAGTCAATACCTGGCCTCCACAGGAGATGTGCATGTTGGGCAGATGGTCACCTGAAGCATGGTTCTCACTATTGTGGTGAAACATCCAAAAAACTTTTGAACTACTGGCATAGGAGGCTCCAAGTAAGTCAGCAGCAGAAGGAGGTCTCACTGCTTGGAAAGCTACTTTGGAGTAGGACAAAGCAGGAAGTTACAAATATGAATATAGGCCTTCAGAAATAATTTTTTTCATTGTCTGCAATCTCAGCAAAATTTGGCCCTAATCTTCTGACCCTGGCTTTGTTCCAGCAAGGAGGTCTATGGATGTTATTTCCAAATCAGGTCACCTTTCTCCTAATTCCTTCCCCATTGGTGACATCATGACTGAAAATCAAAGCAGGTGGAGAAAACCACCCATGAAGGACTGTGTGTCTTTCTCTCTTCATGTCTTTAAAATGATAATTCTCCATATGTTCTAAGATAATTTGAAATCCAGATCATCTATCACCTCAATCCTCTCTTCCAGAGGCCCAACACATCATTCTTAAAGCCAGTCCACTTTCTCTCTGAGACTTTGACCAAAATGGAAAATAAAGATAAAAATACCTCTTCTGGTAAGGCCATAGAGCTCAGGCACTTAATTCCTTTACTGAGACTTCTGAACCAGCATTAATAACAGCAAGTGTTTCATTTCGCAATTAATATTCAGTACTGCTGGATACAAAAGCTCAGACCAAAGACAGAAGAAAAAATAAGCTGAATATATTTGTTACTTTCTAAAAGTCAGATGAAAGTTTGCACAATGGAAAAGCATCAGATCAGAAGATTTTTTTTCTGGAAAAACACCCCCATATAAATGTATTTCTGTGCTTCTCTGTGTGTGTGTATCAAACTTCAAAGGGCCTATATATTGAAAGCAATTAATATCAGTTATTTTGTTTCCAAAATTTTCTTCTCTTGCCAAGGTCCCAGCATCCTGGACAGATAGCAAGATTAACCTTCAAAACAAAACAATATGTAAACTTTCAATTTCAGTGGGAATAGAGCCAGGGCAGAGAATACAGTCAGCACTAGTCTTCTGGATGTGCCTTTCCTTCTGACATCAAAACTTGTGCAAGTAAATCAGCAGGTGCCCTGTGCTGAGTGAAATGGTTACCTGTCCCATCTTCCAGAACAGGGCTGCCCACAATGAGCCTTCCTTAGGACAAGAAGGGGACAGAGTCAGAGTCAGCATGTCTTTTACACTATGGATGACTTCATGGCACTCCTTATTCCCACTTTGCAAAAGAGGAGGGAGATGTAATACTGAGTGGTGCAGTGCTGTTGAAAGGAAATACATGCTTAAAACATCATAATGGTACATTCGGATTAGTCAATGACTATATACAATTTTTAACAGCAAAAGACAAAACCTGACATATGTAGTGGTCAGATATTTGTGATTACCTGGGACAAAATCCTGAGGTCAGAACCCTTTTTCCACTGTTCATTAGAATCAAAGTCTAATTGCATGAAGATGCTTCCAAAAGCATCAATAAAGGTGTGAAAATAAAACACAAAAAAATTTACTATTTGTAGTGTCTATTTATACTATTTCTTTATATTTATCATAGCTTTGCAATGAAAATCAATACCTCAGCTCTCTGATCTCTCATCATCTCTCTGATTTCCCTGCCTTTCACACTTGAATACACACATCCCCTCTACTCACATACCACACCTCTCTTGTCATGCTCACATATGAAATTGGTCTTTGCTCCACAGACTTCATTACAATATCCCGCATTTTTGTTGCTCCAGCTTCAGGGCTTCCTTCAGTTCTCTGAAATATCCAGGTTAAATCCTGCTGTCATTGAACTATAGCTATCTTTGAGTCCTCTAACTTTCAGATGGCTTCAACACATTTCTTTGCTTGTTTGTTGGTTTGCTGGGTTTTTTTTTCGAAACAAATAGACAAAACTACTCCAGGATGTAGACACAAATGTTCATGGTTTTTGGTTTGTGTCTTTTTTCACAACTTTAAAAATATTTTCATAACTTTATCTGTTTAATTAAAAAAACCCAACTTTTTTGCTTTGTTTTGTTTATCCTGAAGAAGGTTTCTTTAAACAATTTCAGCTCTAGTTCCTATGTAAGCATTTTTCTCTTACATTGAACAATGATACTTAAAACAAGTGGACCTTTAAACCAAAACAGGACCCAGGGGGAACAGATTATTTGTGTTCATACCTGTCTTTGGCCAGTCAAAACCCCAAATGTGATGCCTGCTGATTTTACCAATGTCTGGGTGGAGGAAGAATTACCATTATACTAGTGACAATCAGGAACTGCATGAGAACCTGAATCTTAAGTCTGAACTCAGTATTTTCAGCATCTTCCCTTCTTCTTGTGTGTTGAAAATCAAAGGTAGAGCTTATTGCCATTTGTAGTGACATCAGCAGTCTTCATATTCGAATGCAATTCCCTTTCTCTGTCCCTGGTTGTCCCTGACAATCCGTGCCGTGCCCTGCAGGCTGTTCGACACACGGTACAGCATCCAGAGGAACGGGCAGCTCCTGACCATCCTGAGCGTGGAGGACAGTGATGATGGGGTGTACTGCTGCACAGCAGATAATGGAGTTGGAGCAGCTGCACAGAGCTGTGGGGCTCTCCAGGTGAAAATGCGTAAGTGGGAATGCAATTTCTTCCTGACACCATGTGAGTGTTTAATCAGAAGTCTGAGCAGGCACCTGGGGATCCAAGTTCAGGGCAGACCCAAGTTCCTGGGAAGCTGGGTGCAGTTCTTTGAATCAGAGACATGCCATATGGGATCATAACTTAATGCAGTTGTGATTATTTACTTTGAATAACACACAGTTGTTCTAAGATCAGAAGACCAAAACTGATGCTTTGAAGAATGCCCTTTGTACAAAACTCTGTAAAAGAGGCACAGTTTGATAGGTTAGACCCCTGCAGCAATAGTGCATAGGTCCCTGGTAAATTTTAATTGTAAAGTTTCACTAATCAGATTTCTTCCTGAGGATGGCAAAATCAACTAAATTATGTTCAGATGCTCTCAGTAGCAGTGTTGAATGGTCTGGAGCACCATGTTGTAAATCTCATCATCCCACATGGAAGGCAAAAGATTTGCTCTTGCAGAGAGCTCCATATGTGCCAAACTCAGTAAAGCTGGACTCACATGGCTAGAGTTATTTACACAAACACTTTAAAAGGCAACAGGGGTATATTCTGGCTAAAGCATCTGTTAGTAGGAAAGGATTTGTCTGTGCCAATGAGATGACCCTCAAGGTCTGGTAATGCTGGAGCTCTGCATCATCCCAGTCACTTGCAGATGGTGGCCAGGAGATGATGCTCTCTGAAACTTGTTTTTCTGCTGGTTCATTATTATGCAAGGGCCTCAAAATGTCAGATCTCCCAAAATACTGAGATAATAATCTTTTATACTCCCAGCTCAGACTAAGGCAGGCCATGTTCTTTCAGTAAAATGAGTTTAAATTTATCCCTCATTAACTTTAAGGAGTTTGATTGCTTTTTCTTTAAGGCTCGATTGTCCTTTCCACTTTCAGCATAGTTATAAATCCTTCAGTTAAGGATATTAGTTGTGTTTACATGCCCTTCTTCTCGAGCTAGAGGCAAGCTTGGGTTAAAACTCTTTCAAAATCAATTCAATCCAGATCTGAGCTTTGAGACAAGACGGTGTTTACGCAGTGAAAAATGTCAGAACCTGGAATGCTAACATTCTTCAATACTGGAAATACTCTTATCTGAATTTGGATTTGAGCCCAGGCCCTAATTCAAATGACTGTCAAACTCCACTCAGGAAAACAAATAACCCATGCCAGTTAGCTGCTTTTGCTGCTTTTTAAACAGAATGCTGTGCTGAAGAAAGTTCTTTCTTACCAAAAAACTTCAAAACCAAGGAAGACTGCTTTATCTTGCAGCAATACACAGAAAAAGCCATAGATTTTTTGATGTGTTTTTTGAATTTGTCTCATCCTATTATCTTGTAGCTTCATTTCAACTTTAATTTTTGGTTTTTAAAATTTTAGGACCCAAAATAACCCGTCCACCTGTAAATGTGGAAATAATAGAAGGATTAAAGGCTGTTCTTCCATGCACTACAATGGGGAATCCAAAACCTTCTGTTTCATGGGTCAAAGGAGAAACAGTTATAAAGGTGAGTAGAGAATGGTTTTCAGTAATGCTAATTATTTGCTAAAGCTACTGTGTTAAATAATAGCATTAGTTATAGTATTGTAAATTCTAGTAGCTAGAAAGGAAGCATTTGGAAAATCCAGGGCTCATCTCATAAATATCTTCATTTGCAATAATTTTACATATGAACCAAATGTTCTCTGTGTATCTATATTTTATGTGATATATTCTTGTTACTACTAAGTATGGCCAAATACTGAGGAAAGCACTTGTGAGTGTTCTCTTAAATAAGATCTCTTTTGAAGCTATAATTCGCTGATCTGCAAAAATAGCAATGGGTGGATGTGTCATGACAATGCTGAGCAGGAAGAGCTGGCCCCAAATCCTTGAGTTGTAGGACATGTATAGTGCTCATGCATGTAAATCCAAACTTTGTAAAGAGATTTTTGATGCTGTTTGTGTGCAGCCTGCATTTAGAGTCCTCACTTCAATGGCTCCTTCCTCCGGCAGGAGACTGCTCGCATTGCTGTCCTCGATTCTGGGAATTTAAGGATACACAATGTTCAGAGAGAAGATGCAGGACAGTATCGTTGTGTAGCCAAGAACAGTTTGGGCACGGCTTATTCAAAACCTGCAACTGTGATAGTAGAAGGTGAGTGACTTTTGAACCAGTCTCAAGCTCCATGTGCCAGTCCCTCATGCATACCCAGTGAACTTGAATTAACCTGTAGTATTGTGTTGATGTTGTCAAAACCACCCTAGAGGGTGATAAAAAAAGGAAAGGGAGAAGGAGAAGGAGAAGGAGAAGGAGAAGGAGAAGGAGAAGGTGAAGGAGAAGGAGAAGGAGAAGGAGAACTTTTGCCCTTGTGGACTTGAACATTTTCTGCCCACTAAATGAACACCAGATTGATTTTTCAGTTTCTGGTCCTTATGTACTCTGTGTCCAATTCCTAGTACAGAAGGTATTTGCTTTGTGGTGTGAACCACCACCAGTTTCAGAGTGCTGAGAACAGTAGACAGGGGTATCCAAATGTTGGCAACAAGGCATTCTATCTTCCTGAATCCTATAAAAGAATTTGGTTTGGTCAAGGGCTTGTGGAGTGAGTGGGAGAATGACTGATGAACAAATTTTTTTTTCTGATTCAGGATGACTGTAATGCAGAAAGTAGAGAAGGGTCTTCATTTGCTTAGTAAGCTTCAAAATACTATTGCAGGTTACATTTGGCCTGGAGCTATCAGAAGTTACTTAGTGTGCAATCCCATTTCTAAGAGGAACGTAGACTTCCTTCTGGGAGCAGTATCAGATATATTAGGTCCAACTATACATTACTGTAGGTCTGCTGTTTTCCTAAAAAATGCATTAATTTTTCAGGGATTTTTTGTTCCTTTTTAATATTTATACATACAGACCATTTATACTAGAAATTCCTTCAATAGCTTTAAAACAGGAAGGCAGCTATTCTTAACCTAGATTCAGAGCTGTACTTCTCCCAGGCTAAAAGTGATGAAGCAAACTGAAAATAGTTGGATCTTGATGTGAACAGCCTGAGTCCTGGGTTTTAGTTTGGTCCATGTCATTGAGACAATGGGCAAAGGCTTGTCAAGAGTTAAACTGTGAATGGCAGATACTTGGTGCTATGAACACAAATGCTGAACCTCTGTCACTGCAATTCTTTGCTCCAGATCTGCCAGAGCCAGTTAGGGAATCTAAAACAAGCTGGAATTGCACCAAAAATCCAGGCTGCTAAAGTTGGTGTCTTGGTTTTTCTCGATCTCCAGAATTATGCAGTGGCCTGTTAATTCAAGGATTGGCAAAATAAATCACAAATACCCTATTTGGGGTGTATACACGTGCTCTTTTTAAAAGGAAGAAGATTAGTTCCTAATTGATCAGTGGCAGGTCAATGCTCTCACACAAATTGTCCCCTCATGTTCCATTCATGTGTCGGGTGAGCAAATAAATGCTCTCCTCCAGATTCACCTTGGTTTCTCTGGTAGGACATCTGTATAATATACCTAATTCCAGGCGGTCACCCAAACTGGACAGACACATGTTTGGGTTATATTTTTGGCTTCCAAAATCCAGAGGTATTAATCCTGACTTAGTACATAGAGTGAAATACGCAGGATCTATTTGTTCAAACTGACAACAACATTCGCAATCCTGACACAGCAGCTTGCTGTGCATACAAATCCCTTCCCCTCATGGTATTTTAGATCAATTTTCATGGATATTTAGCATAACTAAATGTGCACATACCTGAGCACTTGCCTGCAAGTTGGTACGTGCACATATCACCCTCATACACCTCTCTAATCATTTTTAGTATCCATCCAATCCTGCCTCTCCTACCCCATTAGTACCAGCATTTTAAAATAACTCGAAATAAATAAGATATTAAAATTATTCAAAGCAGGAAAATCACACTCCAACATTCTTTGAGCATTCATAGTGTTAATAAAATTTATGAAAATTGTTGTTTATTGTTTCTCTGTAATAACATTACAATTTTTTTTAAAAATCTTGGTCCTAGTATTTATTGGAGTCCCCAGCCTGCATAGTGCGGTTTAATATTAAAATAAAATGAATAAGCATGGCTGATTAACTAGGAATATTTAATTCAAGGCAAGTGTCCATTCAAGGAAAAGTGTAAATATTTATGCCTAGCTAGAACTAGATCACATGGATCCTGATTTATTGTATGCTTCCATTTTAATGGGTCCGGCATTAGTCCTGTGTGGCATCCCACCCTCACATGGAAGGGAGCATCCAAGGATCATAGGTCCTCATGCCTTGAAAGGAATGACAAAAGCAAGAGTGCCTGCAAAAGCTTACAAAGTTTTATTAATAAATTACACATTTGGCATAGAAATGTGTATGGTAATCCCTGACCTCCTATATAAGCATGGGGCAGTGGGTTTTGGATAAAGGGCTAGGATGAAAGAAGAAGGACTGAGAGAGAGAGAGAGATGGATTAAAGAGGAGGAGAGAGAACGAAAAGAAGAAAGGAAGAGGGTGATATTACCAGTCCTGGTTCCAGCATCAATCCAGCTGATGGAGTATGCAGGCCCCTGGAACACATATGTGTCCAGGCTTTGTAGTCCTTTTTATAGTGAAGCTTCCATGCATTGGAGCTAAATTTCTCACTCTCTATGCAAATGAGTTATCATGTGCAACCCGTTCTTGTAGACCTTTGTGGAAATGGGTTGGGGGGCTTCAGGGATCTTGGGTGCTCTTGATCCCCCCTTACATTCCAGGCCTGCTCATCGGCCTCATTCCTGTGCCTCAGCTGTACTCTGTTGTGCTTACCTCCAGGAGCCAGAACAAGGACACTTGTGCCAGAAAGGCACTGCCCTACTTCCATATGGCCCCTTTCTCCAGTCATGGTGGGTAATTGGCCGTCACTACCAACAATCCTTGGTTGGCTCCACAGCGATGTGGCTATCAGTGTTTGAGACATAGACATCAGCCCCTTATCTTCTAGGCTTCCTTATCCTGCAATTAGCTTAAGGCATTGTTCAAAGTGCAGAGGTGCTCTTGACAGACTGACTCTCTGCCTCTGCAGGCAATCAGGCTCCTAAATGTGCTTTTGGTCAGGCGCATGCTTAAATGACTTGCTCAAGTTGGCCCAGAAATTGCAGCAAGCCACAAGTATATAGAGTGAACTGTGCATTTGTTAAGCTGACAACAGACTTGTCTCAAGTGTTTACACTACTGAGGTACCTTACAGTACTACTTGTCTGGTTTCAGTGGTCCAAGGTAAAACTGTTTGAAAAATGGTGCTATTTTGATTTTCCAAATATTTTCTTCTCTATTCCTTGTCAGCTTTCCTCAACATTCATAATACTGCCTCTATTTATTACTTTTAAAGCACAGCTTTAGTATTTTTAAGGTTTTATTATTTTTAAAGCAAAGTTTAAATAATTTGAGCACTAGGCTTTAGATGAAAATTCAGATTAAGTTCTTGTCAGGAAAAAGAAAGCACTGAAGGCCTCTCTTAGTGGAACTGATTTTTCAGTTTTCATCAGTGAATGTTGTGGAGATAAGGATTCTGTAGGTTCTTCACTTTGCACAGATCTGTTCCAAGTTAGGGTAGCCTGTTTGCTTTCCCAGGTTTCAGGAACCAGGGCTTAGGTCATGAATTATAATAAGTTGATCCTGGGTCAGGGTTTTAATTAAAAGGATTAAAAAGCCTGCCTTTTATCCAAGTCTGGGGCAAACTCAGATGAATTTGGACAAATGATGGTGAAATAGATTTTTTTCTTTAAAGGCATAATCCACAAGTAGTAGATACACAATCATAATGGACCTAATTGTTGGGTTTGTGGGAAGAGCTTGGTTCCTGAGTGGGAACTGTGTTGATTCTATGGACAGCACTGCCCTCACTTAAAGTCTGCCTAGGGTGCCTGGGAGATATTAGGAGAAAAAACAGGCCATGGAGCATCCCCTTGATTTGACATCAGGGAACAGGCTCTGGAGATAAGGTATGGAGAAAGGATGCAAGAGGCAAGCATTGGCCAAGTGAGCCAAATGAATGACTGTGCAGGATAGGCATTGCTCCTGAAGAAGAGTTACACACGATTTTTATGATCTTGGTGTGTCCCGTAGCAGTAAAATGATACATGTCTTTGGTTCAGTTCTGAAGAATGTCTCAGAGGAGTAGGGTTGACTCTTTCTGCTGGGGTGATTATAAATTAGTTCTTCACTAATGAGCTGGTTCATAGCTGTGCAGAAGCTGCATGGTTGTATTTTCCTCATTTGGTTCTTCTAGTAACAGCCCATTCAGCTTATGAAAAAAGGACTAGTGAAAGTAGTGGCATGAAGCAGAAGTTCAATATGCAGAAACAAGTCTTTTCCAGTAAGGAAAAGGCTTTTGCTTTCTGCAAAGCCAAACAAATAAGAAATGCTGAGTTTGTTTGGTCTGCTAAAATCAGCACATGAAGATGACTTCCTCTTGCTACTGTGCATCCAGAAGGCAGAAGGTACATTGAGATATGGAAGGTAACGTGTGCATTGACATAAAGGAACAATATTATAATCTTGACTGTTTGCCAAGAAATGAGTTTTTAATTTCCCAGAGGCAATATTTCTGACCTGCAGTTTTGTATTAATTTTCTATCATCTAAAGCATTTTGCTAACTAGCTTTTTAATCACTGCATTATCAACTTTGGTAATGTCCACTTCTGCAAAACCTAGAAGAGTGTTTATATACTCAGTGAAGCAGTACATTGCCAAAGGATTTCCATAGATTTCTTGTTGTTTGCTGTATTGATTCTCAAAGTGAATCTCTGGCTGAAAGGTTCTTGAATTAATCCAAGATTCAGGACTATAGTTGAATAGAGGCATTTGCTTGCTTACCTGATCTGTAGTTCACACAGATATCTGAAGGCTGAAGTTTATTGACAAGATGTTGAGTGAGATGACTAAGATGTTCCAGTTTTATCTGAAATCTGAAATCACTCCTTTGGAAATAGAGAAGCAGTCGTTGTCATCAATAGTGTTGAGATTTGTCATCAAATGCAGAAATAACCATTGATGAAAGTGAAAACTTAGGGCAGAGTATAAAGATTTAAGCTGTGTCAAGAAGGCATTTTTTTGGCCCTCCTCTGAGCATTTGAAATCTGTAGGGTCTGTAAGACCTTTGGTTTTTTCCTTTATGCACTGGACAGCTATTTATGTACATAGGCCACAGAATGGGAGGGATTTTCATTTTTATTGGTATTTGCAGTGATATCGAACCAGTCCAATAATAGGACCAGTTCCACAAAAGCTCTGCAAGAGCTTTTCAGGTTCAGCTTCTGGGCCTGCTGCCTAAAACTGTGCAGTCTCCAAGGTCTGACATGAGTTAAGAATGATATTCCTCATATCCATTATGTATGAATTGTATGATATTAAAAGAACGTATTTAAAGCCATGAGCTCTTGTGTAGTGAAAGGCATGGGAATATTCCTGTTATGAGCTTGCTTATCACTCAGACACAGAGTGAGGCTGCCTCATTAATTTTTTCTTAACATGCAAAATAAATTCCACTGGATGGTTTTGCTTTAATCTCTTACTATCTTTTTCAGATATTGTCCTTATAGCCAGTGTTCAGATTATATGTAATCCTGCATCAAATAAGAAGTGTCTATTGCAGAACAGCCACAAACCAGTAAATTTTGTGATGATTGCCAGATCTGGGCTCAGTTTTTTTTCTTTGTTTTGGAGAATGTTTCTTCTGTCCTTGGGGGAAGGAAAGTGCCACTTTGTGAATTGGTAGAATTCACATGAAGAAGGGCTCTTGTTCTTCTTTGTTCTTCAAAACAAAAAAAAATCACAAAAGAAATTGAAAAGTTGACTATGAATTTCTGACAGTTTAGAAGTAACATCTGCTTACAAATGCAAAAACACCATAAACCACGTTTCAGCCTTAGCCTTATATTTAGCTTCAACTATTGAAAGAGCATTTTCTGGAAATTAATGGAGTTATTGTCACTGAAATGTACAAAGGGTTGTGGTGGATTAGGCATTAACACAAGAGAAGGTAAAATATTTTTCTGAGAGGTGTCCTTCCAATCCAACAGCAGCATGTGAATGGCAGTTTTCTGATGTAGGAAGACAGTGTGAATGGTCTGCTGGAATGTGGTGTGCAAAAGGTTTTTCTTCCCCGCAGGTAAAGAACAAACTTCCTGTCTTTCTAGGTGTTGTATCCAGCTAGTGAAACTTCTGAAGTTCCAGTTTGCTCAGTGATGCACTTTTAATGTTGAAAAGTATAGAAAAAGGCAATAAATACAGGGACTGCTGTGTGAGAGGAGAGAGTATGTGGATGGTCCTCTTGGTTGTGTACTGAGTTAGATGCAATTCCATCTTGTGATTTATATGAAGCTGAGCTTGATCTCCACCAGCCTGTGGCCCCAGAGACTTCAGGAATTCAGGAGTATACTGTGTGATAACCTTTAGTTTTGAAGTCGTCACTCTACAGACACATGTCTAGAAATTAGCAATCATACATCTGTAAGGAAACAAACAAACAAAACAGCCAGGGCAAACATTAGAAGATGCACTGTGTTTAACAAAAAAACTACCTGTATTCTTCATGGATATATTAACATTTTTAGTTCAAATCTCTGCATTTTCCAACTGTCTGAAGAGGCATGGGTTAAGGACTTCTGACCCCTTCTTTAACGAGGCCATTTCATTCATCTCTCTGCTGAAATGTTGCTGCTTCACTTCATCCTGTGCTACTATGTGGCAGCACATAGAATAATCAAATTAAAACAAGGGTAGAAGCAAGGCTCCTTACACTCTCCGGACTCAGATGTTGTTTGATTTTGCATTCCAGCCCTGGTAGATAGATGACTTTTCCTGGCCACATTTTACTGCTTATTACTAGCTACTAAAATAATACCCTGCCACAGGCCACAAAAATGTTCCCCTGTAAGCCACTTCTGACAACTGCCTTAGCCTTAAAAATAGGAAGGTTTTCCTTGGAGAACCATCCCTTCAGAAGAAAGGACTTGCCAGATTTGGTCTAGATTTTTATTTTAATCATGTAGTCTAATTCTTGTGCCAGTGAGAGGATGGCAGACTAGTTGACAATAGAAAGCAATGCCATTGCTACTTAGTTAAGAGACTGTCCTTGTGAAGTGTAAAGCACTAGCTTCCTTCAGCTGTTTCTTGGATGTCTTATATAGTCTTGGGACAAATTTGCATCACAGATAACTAAACAGACTAGCAAGTCACATCAAAATTCAAGTAACAGGAATAAAAGCATGTATTTAGTGCAGAAAATTCTACCAATTTGGGTAGACCACATTCCAGAGATGGTCTGAATTTCGAATGAAAGCTGACTCCTGATATGCCATCCAGAAGGTTTTTTACACTTTTGTGTCGACTTGCCTGCACTTGGCATAGGTGATGTAGGAAAGGGAGACACTAAGAGACCACTGAAGCAGCCCATCAGCACTGTTACCTTGCATTTCCCACAGATTAGATTTCAGTGTGAAATCTGAATTTTTATCTGTATCATGTTTTGAGGCACAGTGTTTTGGGTCAGGTGAATTGCCAAATAGCAAACTGGCAAGGAAGTTTGCAGTTCTTAATTTAAGTATTGGGTGAAATTTCATCATGGAAATTCTAATACCAACACTGAAGAAAAATCTTTGGCTTGGCCTTGAGCAGAAGCAGAAACTCCGGGAAAGGATGTCTTTCCTGTTTGTGTTGGTGCTGGCGTATGTACCTGCAGGCAACGTCCTATGACATTAAAGGGTGAATACAGCAGTTTGATTTTAAACATTGCAAAAGGTTTATGGGGAGGAAGCATTACAAGTTTGCCTGTAATTACGCCAAAGTATTTGACTGACGTCAGTGGGTTGGTGTGGGCGTAACTGAAAACCCAGAATACCTCATTAAATCTCCTCCTACCTGCAGCAGTCACCAGAGTCATCCCAAGGTTCTGAGATGCTGCAGAAACAATCATGGCCCTAATTACAGGGTAACAGGGCAACCTGCAGGAGGAAGAAAACTGCCTCAGACCTTCAGCAAATGACTACACATGAGCTATTCAACTTACTCCTGGAGCTTGCTCTGCTGTGACATTGGCATGAGGTTCATGCTGCCTTTGAGTCATTATCACAGGGTGGCCTCTTGCAATGAAGAGCTGCAGTGAGGCTTCAGACAAGGCACATATACAAAATTCTTCTTTAAAAGCATTTGAGCCTGCTATTTCCTTTCGCATAAATCTCTTTCCCCTAACAAAGACTTTGGGAAGGCACTTGAAAAATTTATGACCTTCTCACATCATTGCATGAATTGTGGTTTTAAGAGAAAAAAATGATATGGCAGTTAAAATCCCTCTCTCTTCTAAACCATTGGCTAGCTAGAAAGCATGAGCTTCCCACAGAACAATGAACGGAGTTGAGGATAGAGAGTATACATAGCTATCAGATAAAGGGGACCAGAGCAAACTGAGACAAGCATTCTGAAGTGGCTGGAGCCCCTCACAGACCCTCACAAAAAGGGCATATCAAACAGGGAGTTGAGAATCTGGAAAAAAGATGGATCTCTGTTGTAGGAGGAACTAGATGAATTTTCTACACTAAAAATCAAGCATGTGTGATGGATAAGGTGAGCAGGGAACAGGCTCTTTGCTGTCCCCAAACCAAGGAACATCCTAGCAGCTACTGCTAGCAGCACTTTAAAGTAGATGAAAGGAAGTACTTTTCACATGACATGTAATTAAAGTTATGGCATTGCTAATACCAGTGGTGGAGCTAGATGTCAGGATGATGCATGAATTATCTCATTTTTGGGTATCCCAGGGATTCCCCATAATTGTTTGCTCAGTTCCTTAGAGTGGGAGAGGGAGAGGGAGACTTGTGCATAGCCGTGATTTCAATAGGAGCGCACAGACTGGTAGCCTTGGCAGCAGTCATGATGGGTCGTGGTCATGAGTAGAACAAGCAAAGGAATTGCTCCTTGACTTCGGGAGGCTGGAAACTTCCTTTCCAATTTCACATTCAGTAGTGGGTAGAGGCAGAGATAAATGCACCTGATATGACTCTGTACTGTAGATGAGACAGAGCATGGGGAGGTTTAAAAGGGTCTTTCCTTCAAAGAAGCCAAATACATATATAAGACCAGTAATGACATGAAAAGAATTTCCTCATTCGTTTCCTTGGGAAGTAATTTGAACGCATTATCCTCACTTGTCCTTGAATCTACTGTTTGCTCTGTATATAGAGATGAACACTTGTACAGAACGGGTTTTATATAGTTACACAGGATATAAGCTATCTATTTACATTTTACTCCTGGTTATTACATCTTTGCGTATTTGTGGCGTCTCCTTTTAGGATTCCAGAAACATCTACATGCAGTGTAAAGTCTTTCACAGCTGAGAAGTTAGTGGCTGATATGTTTACCATCACATGAGTCCTTCTATTAATGCAAATTGTCCTGCCACTCATAAATCAAGGAGTCCACCCTAAAATAAAGTTAGCTTGAAAAGTTATTGCCTTGCTAAGAAAAATTTTCTTTTATATCAGACACTAGAGCTTTGAATCTGAAGGTCTGTGATTCAGGATGGAGATGTTGTGCTTTGCTCCATCTTCCTTTCACACAAATCTTGAATTGTCCCTGGTGCCCATCTCATAGCCTCAGGCTCTAGGTTGAGTGTCTATGTAATGCTGTCTATTGTAGCCTGTGCTGCGTGATGCTTTAAGGACTACGACAAGACCCAAGTCTCCCAATTAATATATCAGGAGCCAGAAGAACTTGCATCTTGCCATTGTGTACAAAATGCAGATATTTCAGATGCATTGGAGGCTTATCCTCCTGGGTTACCAAAATAACAGGGTGAGGGTCAGTGGACGATGAAGTACTGCTTGCTTACAGCTTGCTTACAGCTCTTCCTCACCTTGCTCTTTTGGGCCCCATACATAATAGTCCTGTTCCTTGAGAAATAATACAGTGATTGCGTGGATTTCCTACAGTGTGTGTACTTTTTTTTTTGTTTTGACAACTTGTATACACATGTTTCTCTAGCAATAAGCATGTTTGTACATAGATTAAATAAAATAGGTAAGCAATTTGATAGAGATAAATGGAAGTGTCTCATATCAGCTTTGCCAGAGCTGTTTTGCTCCTCTTTGTATTTACTTGGTGGGCTTACAAAAAAAGATAAGTGCTGCAACCTAGGTAAGAAATACTTGGAGATCAAAGTGAAACTGACCTTGCAGTTATCTTGGGATTTAATTATTAACTCATCCCCATTTTGGAAGCGCTAAGCCACACTCAGAACCTGCTGCTGCTGCTGCTGCTGCTGCGAGAGGAGTGGTTGACTCCTTGTCTCCGTGTCCTTGCTGGAGAATATGTTTGTTCTCCAAGGTGGGATTCAGTTTTATCATGTCAGCTGCAGAGACTGTATCTTGCCTGGTCAGCCCTGGCTCTTGGAATGTGGTTAGCTGCTGCACACATCTTGGCGTGTCTGTCTCCATGACTGTTGATCCATGAGCATGGTGTGTGGCCTGTTCTTGGCTCTGGTATGTCGAGAATTTATTTTATTTTATGCAGGTAATGTTATAAAACACAAATGTTGCAGGTTTCTATGTATTCAAAAATGTATTTGTCAGACCTTTTCTCATCTCTCACCAGTGGGAAGGAAATGGTAGTCCTCTACTTTTTACCCCTCTTTGACTGCCTGGTTTAGGCTTGTCAGGAAGAGTGAATGGTTATGAGCTGAATGAATCTGAATGGGGAGTTAGGCAAACGGACTTCTCACTAGCAGAAATCACAGTAGCACATGTTCATGGTTCTTCAGAGCATACAGGTAGCAAGCAGGAATGTTTTTTCTATGGCTTAGTAAGCAAAGTCCAAGCCCAGAGACACCTCTGCAGACAAGAAATAATTTTGACCTTTCACGCTTTAGGAGCAAAAAAGCTATGGGAGCACTGGCAAACACAAACAAAAAATGCTTGCATTTTAGCTAAGTACTTACATGTGAGTTTTGCACAGTGCAAAGTCTTTGCCAGGATATTTATATCTGGAAACCTTCCAAGACAATATGTGGCTTACCAATTCCAGCAGCAATGGATCTCCACACAACACTGGATGCAAAGGAGAATGCAGTGTGCACACAAGATTTACCTTTACACACTGTGTTCTGCAGCTTAGCTGAAAAATAATGCGTAAGACCTGGTTTCAGTCACCCAAAAGGCCATGTTTCATTGATAAATACAAAGCAGTTGGGGAAAGTGAGGCAGATTGAGATATCAGATCTGGCAGGATGGGCACATTGGGTCTGGCTCATGTATGAGGGCAGGCTTTGGCTGCAGTGGGAAGGGAATGTTGCCAGGCGGTTGCCAACACAAATTTAGCTCCTGGCCTTACCTTGCTTTGGACTACTGGGGATGCAGACGCTTTACAGTATGCCAGGACTCTGCCAACAAACTCTTGGATGTGAACACCTGTGGATGTTGACAGGCTAAGTTAATTCACGTACATGGGAAAGTGTTACTCATATTCTCTTAAATACAGGGTTCACCAAAGCAACTGTGGCCTCTAGATAAAAAGCAACCTACCCCATACTCCAAAACTAGTGCTTGACTGGTCCTGGTGTTG
>VXBC01010159.1:233649-254578 GCA_013399945.1 Ploceus nigricollis
TTCCTTGAGAAATAATACAGTGATTGCGTGGATTTCCTACAGTGTGTGTACTTTTTTTTTTGTTTTGACAACTTGTATACACATGTTTCTCTAGCAATAAGCATGTTTGTACATAGATTAAATAAAATAGGTAAGCAATTTGATAGAGATAAATGGAAGTGTCTCATATCAGCTTTGCCAGAGCTGTTTTGCTCCTCTTTGTATTTACTTGGTGGGCTTACAAAAAAAGATAAGTGCTGCAACCTAGGTAAGAAATACTTGGAGATCAAAGTGAAACTGACCTTGCAGTTATCTTGGGATTTAATTATTAACTCATCCCCATTTTGGAAGCGCTAAGCCACACTCAGAACCTGCTGCTGCTGCTGCTGCTGCTGCGAGAGGAGTGGTTGACTCCTTGTCTCCGTGTCCTTGCTGGAGAATATGTTTGTTCTCCAAGGTGGGATTCAGTTTTATCATGTCAGCTGCAGAGACTGTATCTTGCCTGGTCAGCCCTGGCTCTTGGAATGTGGTTAGCTGCTGCACACATCTTGGCGTGTCTGTCTCCATGACTGTTGATCCATGAGCATGGTGTGTGGCCTGTTCTTGGCTCTGGTATGTCGAGAATTTATTTTATTTTATGCAGGTAATGTTATAAAACACAAATGTTGCAGGTTTCTATGTATTCAAAAATGTATTTGTCAGACCTTTTCTCATCTCTCACCAGTGGGAAGGAAATGGTAGTCCTCTACTTTTTACCCCTCTTTGACTGCCTGGTTTAGGCTTGTCAGGAAGAGTGAATGGTTATGAGCTGAATGAATCTGAATGGGGAGTTAGGCAAACGGACTTCTCACTAGCAGAAATCACAGTAGCACATGTTCATGGTTCTTCAGAGCATACAGGTAGCAAGCAGGAATGTTTTTTCTATGGCTTAGTAAGCAAAGTCCAAGCCCAGAGACACCTCTGCAGACAAGAAATAATTTTGACCTTTCACGCTTTAGGAGCAAAAAAGCTATGGGAGCACTGGCAAACACAAACAAAAAATGCTTGCATTTTAGCTAAGTACTTACATGTGAGTTTTGCACAGTGCAAAGTCTTTGCCAGGATATTTATATCTGGAAACCTTCCAAGACAATATGTGGCTTACCAATTCCAGCAGCAATGGATCTCCACACAACACTGGATGCAAAGGAGAATGCAGTGTGCACACAAGATTTACCTTTACACACTGTGTTCTGCAGCTTAGCTGAAAAATAATGCGTAAGACCTGGTTTCAGTCACCCAAAAGGCCATGTTTCATTGATAAATACAAAGCAGTTGGGGAAAGTGAGGCAGATTGAGATATCAGATCTGGCAGGATGGGCACATTGGGTCTGGCTCATGTATGAGGGCAGGCTTTGGCTGCAGTGGGAAGGGAATGTTGCCAGGCGGTTGCCAACACAAATTTAGCTCCTGGCCTTACCTTGCTTTGGACTACTGGGGATGCAGACGCTTTACAGTATGCCAGGACTCTGCCAACAAACTCTTGGATGTGAACACCTGTGGATGTTGACAGGCTAAGTTAATTCACGTACATGGGAAAGTGTTACTCATATTCTCTTAAATACAGGGTTCACCAAAGCAACTGTGGCCTCTAGATAAAAAGCAACCTACCCCATACTCCAAAACTAGTGCTTGACTGGTCCTGGTGTTGCCTTTTTCCCAACCTGGAAATGAAATTTGAGATCACTTTAGTAAGGAGGATAAGAATGGATCTTTATTTGAAGGCCTTCAGGGGCAGTTATGGAAAGATGTCCAGAGAAGCCCACCCTCACAAGGATGAGTGCATTTTTGTAGGTTTTAGGAAATTAGCATAATTGATAAAAAGCATCAATTAGAAGGACAAGTGGTGATGTAATTCCCACCCCCCTGGGGCCCANCCCACCCTCCCAAGGATGAGTGCATTTTTGTAGGTTTTAGGAAATTAGCATAATTGATAAAAAGCATCAATTAGAAGGACAAGTGGTGATGTAATTCCCACCCCCCTGGGGCCCAGGTCAAGCCCCTTCTCTGGAGTCTCCCCACTCTGCGCTTGCTGGGCTTTGTCCATGAAATGTGTCCCGAAGAGTTGTTGTAGGCCTTGGTTCCCAGGAGGAACCAAGATAGCAGAGGGGCCTTGCACCTCCCAGGGCTTGGAGCTCTGGAAGTTCTTTTGTCTTTCTGCCTAGGGAAAGGCCATGGAAAAGTACTGGGAAAAGTAGCCACTAGTACAATAGGCTACAGAGCCGCAAATGTATGTGTGAAGAATACAGAGAACGTATTAAAGTGAAAAGGCAAAAACTAAACAGCATCACTGGTGCTCTGGGCATCACTTTGTCTTTTCCCCAAAGCAGCAGCATGGCCCCAGGCCACCTACATAGCTATCTGGTTGTGACTGGCCAAATCCAGCCTTCTTCAACAAAAAAATAGGCCTTACCCAGACTGAGGGCAGGCATCTGCCAGGACTGCGGGACCAGACCCCAAACCTGGGAAATGAAACATAGCTCAATCAAAGGCAATGGGGGAAAAAAGTCACCTGGAAAGAGTTAGCCATTCAATGTGGAGGCAGGGGGGAGGGCATACTGCTTTAATCTTTTTATAGTATAAAAATTTTGTGACTGAATTAAAGCCCTACTGTTTGGACTGGATGATGTTACGTAGTTCTCAGAAACGAGAGCAGCTGGCCACGGTACAGATACCTCCTAGCAAGCCCTGCAGTGCACAGAACATCATTTACCAAGGCTGTAAAAAAATACATTTATTGAGGGGCTTGGGAGTGAAATTTGACATGCTGTCTTGGTTTTTAGCTGTCTGGATTTCATTTACTGCTCCTCTGTTTTATTTTCCATTAAAATAAATAAATAAGTTAAGCCGTCTTTGCCCACTTTCCCTAACTGCTTTTTGGCGTGCCTGTGGGTGAATCCAGTGCAGAGAGCCCAGGGGTATTGATGATGTTGCTAACCTTGTAATGGTAATGTAGCAAGCAAAGACAAAATCCACAAGCAAAGGCAAAATCCACATTCAGGAGGATGTGGGAAAAGGCAGACAAGTAATGGAAGTATTAGAAATTGCCTGATTGTTGGAAATTTTCACTCTGAGGAAAATTGAGAACAAGACAAGATCCTGAGCCCACCAAAAAAATGTGAATTTTACAAACATTTATTGCTATTTCCTGATCCTTCCTCTTCTTGCCTTTCACTCACCTCTTTCTGCCAGCTACACGACCACCAGATTTGCCATTTCTTACTTGCTTTTGCCTCTTTTCTTTACTTGTGGAATTGGAGGCTGGGGGAGGTGAGGGAGGGGGCAGAAAAATCATAGTTTTGGGGACTGTGTTCTGCCATTTAGATACAGGACAGATTTTGTTGCTCATGCAGTTGCCAAAATGGACCCTGAGCTCATCATGGTGTTCTTGCCCTGCTTTGCACAGGTGGATGGTGACACTGGCTGCACTTACGCAACCCATCCTGACTTTACCACAGCACTCAAGTCTGACAGCAATGTCTATGTGTTGATCATCTACCCATAGATTATGTGGTTGAGAAATAGGTGATACTATTTTTTAAATACTGTTTTCTAAAGTGATTAAGAGCCCTTTGGAAAATATGTCCCTGGATTGGCCAATCAGCCATGCTCCAAAACCTGTTAGGGCTCGGAAAGTCTGGCCCTTGTCCCATAAAATTTGTCATTTAAAAATAAAATAATTTAATCCCCTTCCTCCCCAGTTTATTCCAGTAATACCATCTACAGCTACATACTTAAGGTACATAGCTAAACTTTTAAGTAAATCATTTGAAACCATGCAAATGTAAATATCTGAAATGTTAAAGAATGAAATCTGTAACTTCAATTTTGAAGGTCTTGAAAAATGCAAATGATAGCACTGGGGATAGAAGGAATTTCAATTCTTCCACACTTTGGAAATCAGCTCAGTTCCTTATAGGCCAAATTTTACTTAGCCATCCCTCCCTGCAGTACTTGCCACCAGAAACATGTGAATGCTTAGGAGCTGTTGCTGGATTTTCTATTCCTGTATTTGGTGTTTTAGGATTTTAAGAATGGCCTGATGCTTTACCTTCCCTATGTTGGCAGACAACTGCCTACCTAGCAGTGTGTTGGGCTGCTAAAGCAAGTGCAGTGATCAGTGCTGATGGTTGGACCCTGGGAAGAGGAATGCAGCTTTCTGACCTCCCCGTAGGCACCATGCCAGTCATGAACTGGGCCAGACATAGTGCTTGCTTTGGCTTTGCACCCTACCTGTGCTATTGCCATTTTCAAAGTGTGTCTTTTTTCCTCCTGACTGAAAGATCCTAGCAGATTTTGGGAGAGCAGCTAGTACAGAGGAGGACATATGTGCCACTGTCTAGCATCAGCTAACTGGAGGCTGGTAATTTGTCACTTTGGTATTATTTAACTGGGCAGGATCTGAGCAGCAGAGTCAGAGAGCAGCATCAGGTGGGCAAGGGTCCCAGCAGCATACTGGGCAGCACAAGAAAAGCACTAAGGGGCATATTCCAACTCTGGAAGCTAACATGCTGGCTTCAGCTGGAGCCATGTGAACATAACTGCTGCCAGAGGACAGGCCCCAAAGTTTAGTATTTCTCCAAATGAAGTATAAAAATAATTATGAGCTTAGCCTGCAAAACTTGGGTCTGAATTCATAACCATCTGGTGCTAATGGCCTGAAGCGAAACTTCAGACAAAGGTTTCATTTTACTTATTATTCATGAGAAAAGCTTCTGGCCAGTGACTGCAGCTTTGCTTATTACTGATGGAGCTTCATACCTGCTGCCTCACTGAGGGGTGAGGGGATGCAGAAGCCTGATGCCACTCTGCTTTGACTTTAGGCAGGTAGCACTGAGCAGAGACAGTGGGATTGCTTGAAGCACACAGAAGAATTAAGAAGCTCAATATAATATTTATCCTCTCACCATTTTCACTTCACTGACATTAAAATTAATCTTCCAAAAAGCCCCTGCCCAAGAGTTTGTGGAAAGGCAAAAAGGTTTCCATGCTGAAATTAACTCCTACTGCTACTATCTATGAGCAAAAGCTGTTTTTAGGCTCTTTGTCTAAACAAATCTCCGCTGCATACCAGCTCAGAACTGAGTGGAAGGACTATGTGGAAAGCATATATACTTTTTTCCAGTTCAACAGAAATTTTGCAGACAAAGACTTCCCATCCCAAATAGTGGGGACAGATGTTCTAATTCTGAACAGGGCAAACAGAAGATGGTGATATGGTGAGGTATGTTGATAAGGAGAAACGCACAGATAAAAGTGGCAAACAAGATCTCAGGGTTTTCTGACAACTCCAAGAGAAACTTCACTGCTTATTAAAGTTTCTGATGGAGATTTTTAGACATTACTGTGTGGTCCAGAAGGTGTTAATCACTAAGCATGAGAAATTTGAGTAAGAAACGGCAGTGCTTTTGAGCCGGCTTCCGTACAGACATTCTGGTGTTTCCATTAAAAGTTTTAGGTCAAAACTCAAATGTTCCAGGTGGGAAGTTTCTCTTCTCTGCTTTTCTCTATGTGGTCCAAGTACAGCAGCTTGTTAAGACCATCAGGGTTGTGTTTCTGGATCAAAATAAGTTTTCAGCAAAAATACTTCAGTTGTTATTTCTGGCCAACAGTCCTCCCTCTTGCCCCCTCCCCCAACTCCCCCCCCAAACAACAAAAAAGGAAGGGGGGTGGGGTGAAGGGAATGCCTATTTTGCTTATCTGCAAAGTAACCATATTTCCACAAAAGAAGCAAGAGTCACAGAAATGAGAAGCCACTTTAAAAATCTACTTTTCCACTGCAATTTCATCTTCCTAAAATTTTTGCCAGCCATTCTCTCATACCTTGATGCTTGATGTTAGACACTTTCCCCTTAGGGCAGCTTGTTGTTGTGTGGAAAATGCCAGTGTTTGCAGCACTCTGTGGCAAGCCTTAATCACTGCAATCAGACTGAGATGTTTATCTGACCCTTAACCTTCATGGCACATGTCCATACTGGTGATCCTTAATGGTTCAGAGAAAGTTTCACAGGTCAGCCTGGGCAGGGCCAGCATGGTAGCTTGCTGCTTTTTTTGCTGTAAGCTGTCCCATCTGCATGCTGCTGAAGAGTTTCCTCTTGGTTTTCTTGCACATTACCTCCTCTGAGGCTTTGGACTTGACACAGAAATTTCCAGACGTAAACTTTTAGTCTGTAATGTGCAGAATGTAAACACACTGAATATTTTTTTTCTCCTCCTCATCTGTCTCCCAAGAATGTCACTCACTGGGAAGCCTGCTCTATGCTCTACTTTGATTCATGGAGCTGTGACTTACATCAGGACCCTCTGGGGAGGGAGTACACCCATGTCAGCACCAGCCTCAGCTTTACATTATCATTCAACTAGCGCACCTTTGTCTTATCTTACAGTGTTTGCCAGAATCCTGAAGGCTCCTGAATCCCAAAACATCACCTTTGGGTCCGTGGTGACACTGCGGTGCACGGCGACCGGCCTTCCAGTCCCTACTGTCACCTGGCTGGAAAATGGGAAAGCTGTAAGTGTCTCTTTTTCATGCTTTTGGCACTGGAGGACTGCTATCAGCTGGAAGGGCTAGTAGTCAGAACCAGTGGTTTCTATACCTTCCTAACTTAGCACCTTATTTTTCAAGCTGATTGAGTCCAGGTCATCTCTCTGCAGCAGTTTTCTCTGGAAAAACATTGTCCTCCTTATCCAGAGTGTTGTATGACTTCATTTGTTAGGATCTAAAAAGCCCAAGATGAAGGGTGCTTTAGACCCTTCCACCCATCTTCCAAGACAGAATTTCTAGGACTTCATTGTGTATTTCTGCAGCTATCTTTCCTTTCCTTTTTTAATAATGTGGAAACAATAACGAGGCAAAATTGCATATTTGACAAAGTAACATAAACCAAGGAGTTAGATAGAGCAAACTATTTTAAGGTCAAATACCTGTGGAACCACATTATGCACAGCATAATTGAAGAAGATAATAGATCTGAAATTTTCTAGGCTGAACTAGGTGATGTGAAATATATCATGAATTTATCCATGGGCAGAAGCATGTTCTTAAGAAAGGCACACCCTCTTCAGTGGCAGGCACCAAGGGATGCAAATCTACTGTGTCTTATAGGAAAGATTCTGTGGTCTAATGATCCTGACCACTTAATATGGATGCTTGCTTTCAATTTGCTTGGCTTTCATGCCTGTGTGTAGGCTGTTACAATGCCTTAATTTAAGTGAATTGAAAACCTGCTTGAGGCCTAGTATTGCCTGTGTGGGAGTGAGCAGGGAACCACAGTCATGGCAGCTCTGCAGCCCAAGCCTGCCATAGCTTCCCTCTAGTCTTCATGTGCTTAAGGTGAACATGTTTTATACTCTCTTTTGTCTTTTGACAGCTTTTTTTTTCTGTGGAGGCAGGTGGAGTGTCTGCTGAGTGCAGGCTGGCAATTTGCCTCTGCTTTTTCTCACGGACCTCCTGTCAGCCCCGAGACCTTTTGAGTACAGGCTGATCTTGACCATTCCTGTGGACTTGCTGGTCCAGAGGACCAATAAAACCCCCAGTTCTTACCTCAGGGGCCTGTCACCATCCTGGTTTGTATCTCCTCTCTCCACACATTAAAATACATTGTTAAGACCCCATGGCTACTCTGCAGGCTGTCTTGCCTTCCTTGCCTCCTCTATACCTTATTGTGTCCTCCAGTCTGATCAGGGCTAATTTTCTATATTCCTTCAATGTTGCTAGGCAGAGCAGCAAAGGGATCGGATCAGCCTCTGCTGAGACCCATAGGTGCTTGGTGGTTTCTGACAATATTTAGTTTGAGACATATACAGGTGTTTATTTAAGACTTCTTCCGAACTGGGAATGAAACCTTTTGCAGGAGTTTGGGGTACCTGGAAAGATCAATATATTTCCAGAGCACAGACCTGTGCTCTGCTGAGATCCCAATGAGTGGGTCCCACAGAGAGCTGAGGTACATGAGATGATGTTCAGCCCCTGCCTGGACCACTGCCTGACTGGTCATATCTGCTCTGCCCCATTCCTGTCTGAAAGGCATAGCCCAGTCCCAGGAGGGTAGTGCTCCTGATTGCCTCACTTTAAATATGGCAAGGAAACCTTAATGAGAGCCTGTCTCTGGAAGAGTCAGCAGGAAGCCAGTGGATGGGACATGGTGAATTTGAGGGTTGGTTCACAACAAGGGTGAGTCATTTGAAGATGCAGCATGCCTGTGGCATTATGGTCTCTGAACACCAACCTGTAATTGTCTCGAGGTTCAAAGAACAGGAGTCTGCTGAGCTTACTGAGCTTCCCTGGAAGAGGAGGATGGAAACTCCTCTGTGCAACAGCTGCCAGACCTACCTATTTAGAAACACAATTAATATTCCTCCTGCTATGCACCGCAGGGCATCATGGACCTTATAATGTAGTTTTCCACATATCCAGGAATAAATGAGCCAGGTGTGAAGATATGAAGAGGTCTCTAATTTCCTCGTAGCTGAGGTGATGTTTTAAAGGCTAAAAAGAGATCTCCTGGAAACAAAATCTCAGGAAATGTGTTTGAAAAGGAAAGGGAATCAAGTTACACAAAGGAACATCTTGAAGTTTCCAGTAAAGGAAACAAGAGATGGCCAGTGTGGAAGTCCTAGGCACCACTGCCTGTGATTTTCCACTGTACATGGTGCATACTGCTTGTACTGCTTACTACTTGAGCAACCTCTTCCTCCTACGCCCCAAGCTGGAATGAACAATCCAATGAACTGTGCTCAGCAGGCACAGTCCAGTGTGGCCAGATGTGGTACACCTGAGACCTGAGGAGCCAGCAGAGAGAGAAGACTGGATTAGCACAAGCTGCTCACGGCAAGTAGCCACCTATCCCATCAAGATGCTGGAAGGCAGAGGTGGCCTACAGGAAATACCTCCTTCCCACAGAGAAGGTCCCTGCACCATTTTAGTGCTGAGTGGTTTCTGGAGAGAAAAGGATTCTAAAATTAAGTTGAGCAGCTCTGTAACAAAAGACATATCTGTGAAAAAATATC
Organism: Ploceus nigricollis; assembly: GCA_013399945.1. NCBI lineage: Eukaryota > Metazoa > Chordata > Aves > Passeriformes > Ploceidae > Ploceus > Ploceus nigricollis. The sequence continues at coordinate 242,677 of VXBC01010159.1, forward strand.
CCCTGGGCTCCCACCCTCTTGAACTGATTTCATGTTATAAGGCCAAATATATCCCTGGTCCCTCCATTTGCACAGTGGCTGACATACCTGGAGCAGTACAAACTGTGCTGGTCTGATTATTTAGTGAATTCTTCCCATGAACATTCTCTCACCACAAGTCCAAGCTGACTCTGAGAGAGGTAAAACAAATATATTCTTCTCAGCCTTTTCTTTTAATAGAGAATCCAATCTGCTTACAAGACATGTTACAACACTCATGAGCTCCTTCTTGCTTTTTCAATTTTTGCTGTCAATACCCATGAGTATTTAATTTCACTGAAAGGTCTGATTGAAAGCACATTTTTACTGATGTCCAGTAAGATTGATATTTCTGTCTTAGTTACATGTGTAGGTAGAGTGCTTTACTGGGGTGAATCCAGGGAGAAAATCTGCAGTGTCATTAGAGTCAGGTCACACCTAGGGGGTCCACAGGCAACATACCTCACTTGAATTATGTTTGATGCTTCCTATCAGTATGAAGGTTAGAGCAGGCAATGCTCTCCTTCCTATTGCCTTTGCAAGATTAGAGTCTGTGTGTACCATGCTCTCCTACTTTAATGAATGCCATGTTGGCAGGAAAGACTGGATGGTAAATCAGGGCCAACCGGCCAAAATCAGCAGGCTTCAAGCTCATTTAACTGCAAATTACTGATCTGGGAAAAGAGCTGGCCAAAATCATCTTATTTTCAACCCTTTCCATATTTCCAGTTGCGAGATAAGACAATCTACAAGATGTCTGCTGAAGTATTGGAGCCAGAGCACCGTCTATGCTGATGACTGCTTTGAGAGTAATGCAGTGGTTATACTAATCCAGAATCAATGACTTCCAAACTATTTTCTTTTCTTCCTCTGTATAGCGGATGTTCACAAAGTCATCTTGTGCTATTCCTTCCTAAGGCATGAAGAGGCAAACAATCTACTACAAGAAGCTGTGTAGTAATTAGCCAGCTCAATTACATAAACCAAATTGTGACTATGACCCTCTTGAACTGAAACCTAATTGCAAAAGTATTGCTGAAGTGTGAAATAGGAGAAATCTTTTAACATTTTATTTCTGTGTGCGAAGTCGACGGCTATGTAAGTGCCAAAGTAACACCAGCAGCTTTAAGTCTCCGCCACTTTTGTCTCCTTGCCACATCTGCCTCTGCTAATTTAAATGCTTGGGACTCTGTCTCTTAGATTTTTCCTTGGTTTGCCTGTTTGTGTCTTTGTTGGAAATACTACTAACTGGGCTTTCACTCTTTTAGGTTTCTGTGGGGTCGATAGCAGAAAGTGTCAAGGACAGAGTGGTTGATTCCAGACTGCAAGTGTATGTCACCCGACCTGGCCTGTTCACTTGTCTTGCCACAAACAAGCACAGCAAAACTTTTGGAGCCGCAAAAGCAGCAGCAACCATCAGCATTTCAGGTATGCAGGGAAAGAAGAGGCCATTAATTTTTTTAGCCTTTCCTGCTGGGGAAGAGGAAAGGGATATGGAGTACTGTGGTGGAAGAGGGGAAGCCTTGGAGAGCTGATAGTGTGTGGGGGCCTAAATTTGAGTATAAGTACATCCTCCACCAGGCTATTTCCTCATATACTCTTACACTTTGGAGACAGGCATAGCTGTCATTTCCTGAATGTTTGATGCTGTCTTGTACTTTGTGTCCCAGAAGCACACTTGGTAAGTTCATCCATATGGAGGAAGTTGTGGCCATGACCCAGCGTTGGTATCATCTAACAGCAAAGTGAAAATAACTTCAAGCAGTTCAGCTTCACAAGGGGTTGGCATCCAGAAAGCAGGGTGGTTGCTGTCAGAGTAGTACCCTGCCTTGCCTGAAGTTATCTCTTCCCTCAGAGATGTCTCCCAAATGTGAAAATGAATTTCCGAAGAGGAGAAATACCTCTGTCAGAGCTAACTAACAGCATTTGTCATACAGAGAGAAAGGTGGTAGCTTGTCCCATCCGTCTTTGGACAGGCAGAGGGATTTAGTTAGAGGAAAGAGAAATCACATTGGACTTGGGATGGTGGCCCTGGTTCTGCTTTTAACCAGGCAGGTACTTGTTTACCTCCCTGTGCCTTAGCTTCTGCTTTCTCGAGAAAGTAATCATGCCCTTTCTTCCACTGGACATTGAAATCTAGCAGTAATCTCTGCTCCATAATGTACTCAGCTCTTGGTGCTGTATTTCCCATCCCCACTTCTGCCTTTAGCCCAGGCAACCGTGTGTCCTACAAATGCGATGGGGCGGACAGGTACTTGGGGCTGGTGGAAGTTGTACTCCTCCCGTCCATGTGTGCTCAGCAGGAGGAGAACTACCCCCTAGACCTGAGCAGGAGTCTGCCTTGGCCTTGCTCCAGCTCACAAGGCTCCAAGGGCAGAGGTGCCCTGGCCCTTGGCTGATGACCAGTGCCTCCTCCCTGTGCTGCCACTGCCCAGCTCCCTGTGGCATGGCAAGCCAGGGCCACTGCTGTGTGCCAGTGCTGCATCTCCAGCCCTGGCTTCTCCTACTTGTTACAGCTGCTGCCTGAAGTAATGGATGTGTATGTGGCTTAAAGAAAGGATGCTACCTGCTGGTTACATAAGACCCAAAGGATCAGGATAAAAGTGTGGGTTTATGGTGCAAGTGACCACTTCAGCTGGCACTGCCATCAACAAACCACTTCCTCCTCCTCATTCTTTCTCACTTTACAGTGTTCAGTCTTGGCCAACTTTTCTTCCCCACAAGAAGATACAAACAAAGGAAAAGAATTTAGGTGCATTTTTTTCATTCAGCTTACAGTTGTCAGACACATTTCGTAGCATGGAAATCTTGACTTATGCATCTCAGAGGGAGCAATGAAGTGTCACTGATGTCTTTTCCATTTCTTCTTTCTCCTGGTTCATCACAATTCCTGAATCTGGCGCCTCTTGGCAGAATGGAGGTAAGAATGACTTTCTGTGGTTTTGTGGAGGCTCTTTCTGGGCCAGGGAGAAGAAGAATGATGAACCAATGGGGTTTGGTTAATTTGGCTTAAATTAAGGGGTAGGGTTTCTGCATTCCAACTGTGCATATGAGGTTCACCTGTAGGGATCGCTGAGGCCCTTTACAGAGGCATAATTGGAGACTAAGCTTGGGTGGCTAACAATGGTTTTGAGTCAAGACAGCAGTAAGGGTGTTTGAAATATGGTAGTGGGGAGAATATTCTGAAGGAACTTCTATTCGGTTACAGATCCACAGTTTCCCTTGACTTTATAAATTTTCACGGCAAAACTTAACTGCAAGGTAAACTTCTACCTGTTCACAGTTAATAAATATAATTTGGTTTGGTGCTCACCAGATTAGGGCAAGAGAAGGTTATATTTGTTCCAAACAGAGTTATGGACGAAAAAAGCCACTTATATGTGATGAGAAATGAACTTCTGCTTAGTAATTTTTGCAGGACTGAACAATTTAGCTGGCTTTTTCTCTTTAGAATCCTTCCATATTTCTACATGCTGCACTGGCTGATCAGTCTGCAAGCAGAATGAGAATGTTAGCCTGGGAGATGGGCTGGGAGCTTCTGGTCACCATAGAAAAGAGCAGAGCCTGGGAAAGTCTGAGCAAATGGTTTTGCCACTCTGCTGACACATACTCCCTTCAAAGGCTATGGCCTCCATCACAGGAGCTTGCAAGATTGATTCAGGAAGTTTGTAAGTGATTAAGTGACCACCCAGTGATGATGGCAGACTTATGCCTTACACCTGCACCATGCAGGTATGACAGGCATGGGGACACAGATCAAGTGCTCAGCCCATCTGTCCCACAGGTATTCTTAACATTTGCTGCATGATGTTTCCTTTCTGTGACAAACCATTGTGAGAAACATGTTGTTGCTACTTCTCCATTGCAACTTGGTCTATGTCTCCTTGCATATTTTAGAAAAGCAAGGAAATGTAATGTTAGCACTGTTGGCTCTTCTCAGTCTGCCTCTGCAGTCCCCTGAAGTCAGCAGCACAGCTACCCCATACACACCTGTCCCTGCTTTTGCCCCTGGGGCACAGGAAGGATGCAACTTTCAGATTAAGCACAATGGGAACCATCAAGAAAATGTAAATAACATGACCTCTGCCATGCCAAGAGCAGTTCTAGCAGGGTGCTAGGATCAGTGCATTGCTTTGGGGAAACCTGCTGGGTGCTGGGGAGATGTCATGGGCTGTGAGACTAGTGCAGCATGCTGGGGGACTCCTGTGTCACATGAAGGTGTGTCCATGGAGCCTGGGATGATGCAGTGTCAGAGCATCACTGCCATTTTTGTAAACCTCAAGGGATTGGTGCCTTTAAAAAAAATTAATGAAAAAATTCACATGGAGCCCAAAATAGAGCAGCTAAAACAGGGCCAGGGATTGTCATCTGTAGAAAACAGCCTCTGAAGAACAGAAGTGTGAGCATCCTCTGTAATCCCTTGTCCATGTACCTCCAGCTTTCTGAAAAAAAAACCAGCAAGAAACCCCAGAGCTAACAATGGGTGATTATTTGGACAGGGGAAAGAAATAAAAGGCAAAGATACAAATAGCTCTGTTGACTGCTCCAAATGGTTGGCATGTTGTGAATTGAACTCTCTGACCCCAGTTACACTGACCGAATGGCAGTGGGGACAGCTGCACCCAGCCCTCCTCTCTGCCCTGATTTGGCCATGCCCCACACACAGGGAGTCTGTTTTCACAGCTTTGCCTCCCATACCCAGGACACTGCATCCCACGGGCTGCCTAGGCAGAGGGCACCTCCTCACCTGCAGACCTTGCTGCTGTTGGGTGACTGTGGGAGCTACTGGAAGCATGCCTGACATGTGCATTGCCCTTACCCTGCTGCTTACTTTTGATGGCCATGGGGAGGAAGGGAGCAAGGGAGAGAGGAGAGATCTCCTTCTAGATGAAAATAACATGAGAAAGATAAATAAATGGCCCTCAAAGAAGATGACCCTACTGTGATTTTTACTGCTCCTGCATAGCTCTGTCTCCATGCTATGTGTCAGGAGTTTGCAAAATGGGAGATGTGGTGAAGAGAGAGAAGATGCACCTTGCAGAGAAACACCAGGAAGGAAAACACAAAGACTTGTGCCTTGCTTGTCTCTGAGTCTCCCAGCTAAAAGTGTGGAGGAGGGGCAGGGTCAGGAGTGGTGCAGGAGCTGAGGAAGGGCAGGCAGGAGCTTGGTCTGACCTTGTGAAAAATTCCCTGGCACATGATGGGTTGAACTTACTTGGCTCCTGCTCATCAAGTCTATCTTAAATTAAATATCTTACTCTTGTAAGACAGCAGAGCGAAAAATCCTGAGTTATCACAGGACTGCAAGCAAGCAGCATGGTTGACGCCTACTGCAGGGAAGCAGAAAAGTAAAATATTTTCCCATTAGAGCCCAGAGGCAGGGTGAGGGGCCACACTAGGTCATGGTTCTGTGTGATCGCTCAGTCTTCAGTCCACTTATAACTTTAACAACACTTGGTCAGAGCCTCATCCCTGGAGCTCACCTGGCTGGCACCAGGGTACCCTGCAGAAGTTTCATTCTTGCATTATATTAGGTGGTTTTAGTGGTATAAACATCTATCATCTCCTCTGCCCTCTGTTAGCCTTACACATGGCACTTTATAGAGAAACAGGGCCATTGTGCTCATGCAGCTGTTTAGATCTGTGAGCTTACTGTGTGTGTGTGCTCTTGTCCTCGACAGCAAGCTGTACAAGGGTGACGCAGGCTACTGCAGCACATACAGAGGTGAGGTGTGTAGTGCTATCTTGGCGAAGAATGCTCTTGTTTTCTTCAACTCCTCGTATGCTGACCCAGAGGAGACCCAAGAGCTCCTTGTGCACACTGCCTGGACTGAACTGAAAATGGTGAGTTCATTCTGCCAACCGGCTGCTGAGTCTCTGCTGTGTAACTACATCTTCCAGGAGTGCAATCCCTCGGGAGCTGGGCCAGCTCCAAAACCAGTGTGCAGGTAAATGAAGAAAAACATGCTCATATTTCACTTTCATTTTGTGGGGATGTGTATGCAGCAGGGGAGTGGTGAGGGACTGTCCAGGCTTGCAGAAGCAAGTAAAGCTGAGTGAAGCTGGGCCCTCTAGGTTTGCACAGGTTTTCCCTTTGCTCTCTCCTCTGTACACACAGACTGATTCAGCTCTCACTGTGCTCATTGCTAGGGTGTGGTCTGAATTTGAAGTCCAGACCCCTACATTATATCGGGTGTTTGGAGGACCGTGTTGAAAAGAAGCATCCATTTGAATTACATAAGTAGTTTCAGTAATTAACATACTGTTTTTGTTATTGTTATCTTACTAGGCCAGTATGTGTATTTTTTATTACTATAAAGAGTAATTGCTTTTTTCAAATTTTGATTAAATGCAGCTCCAGAAGATGCAACAAATCTGGCCAAGGCAATATACCAGTCATTTAGCACTTCCTGCTATGACAAAAATGTGACAAAAATTATGAGACCAGAGACATTGCCTGTGTAATTGTACCTGATAAACCAAAACTACAATGTGGTTATTGTATCCTTCTATACGCAGAGAAATGTGCATTGAAATTGGGCTGACAGGGACCCTGAGGAGTCCAAAGCATCTCTTACTATAGCTAATCTACTGTTGACAGGTATTTGTAAACACATCCCAGTGACAGACACTTCTCTCTCCCTACGCAACCTCCCAAGCAGCCCTTCTCTCGTTGTTCCTTGTCCTCTCACTATGGTCATGGAGGCGAGTTTCTTTCTTTCCTCTTTGCAGTGAAATTTTACATCTTTCCCAGATGTAAAGATCAGATCAGATCAGATTCTCTGACTAGAATAAAACAGGCTTTCCCAAGCCCTGCACATAGCTTTTGCTCTTCTGCCCAGTCCGGGTTTGGTTATTTTTAACTATAACGGAATTACAATTGCTTGGTGTGCTTTGCAGAGGACAGCCCCACACACATATCAGGGTGAAGCTTTCTTTTCCCTGTCATATTCAGCCCCTAAAAACATAGTCATTACCCATTTCACATTTGGGCAGCTGACAACCCTGCCTAAAGTGCACTGCTTTGTTCTTGTCTTCCTTGAAACACATTTTAAAATACTGTTCAGATATGCGTTTACTGGAAGAGTAGGCCCAACTCTAGTGTCCCAAATAAAATACAAATCTTTTCTACAGACATGGCAAGCACGCTGCTTCCCGGACTTGGGCCAGATGTCTAATGGCAATAACTTCTCCAGTTAATGTAGGGGCTTTTTAAGATAATCAGCAACACGTTTTTGTAATTGGGACCTTTTTTATTGCTTTTCCTTCAATATCTCTAAAACAAAGGCACAGAGGAAAACCCCACTGTGAATATTGACCATATATTTAGCTTTCTACTTGGTACCTATGCTGCCTAGTATTCTACCATTGACAGAGGTGGCATATATCCTACAAAAGAAGATTATGTGCAAGTATCCAGAGATAATCATGCAGCCAAGTACTACCATTTGCTTTTTGCTAGCAGGCTCCTCCCTGCCACCTCAATATTCTGCTCTTTGTCATTGTGCCCTTAAACACGTGATCGCTCTGCCTTTTTTCAAGATCTGTGGCAGTATTTATATCTCAGCCACACATGCACAGCACATTAGTCAGCTAAGGGTTTTGCACATTGCTCTGCAAGGTATTTCAGTTACATCTCGGCCTTGCTTCATTTACCCCTGCCCATGAGTGGCCCTGCAGGACCAGAACTCACAGTGATTTGACTGAAGACCTGTACTTCTGGGGCACTTCTAAAGTCAGAATTATATAAACTAACATAAATATGCACTTAATCTTGATGCACCTGAGCTAACAGTTACAACATTTGCAAATACGTCTAAATGTTAATGGGCTTGCCTGGAACCATTTTTCTTCAAATCCATGAGTCACTGTTGGTTTTTATTTATTATTCCTCCCTCTTTCCACCCTGATTTTAATGCAGCTTTCTTCATAAGAATAGTTCTGGAATAGCATCCTTCCCAGTTCCTGTCCTCAGAGAGCATCAGCTGGGCAGCAGTCCTTCCAGAGCCCTATCCTCCTTTTGATAATTCAGACATCCAATATATTCTTCTTAATGGCTGAGAGAGGTCTGGGGGCTCTTGAACACATCTCACATGGTCTTGGTTACTTTCCAATTTTCTTAACTTCTTTTTACTGACAACTTTATAGCTTTCTGCAGAAGCTGGCTAGACTACACAAGTTTTCAGCGAAATACTTCATGAGTAAGAATTTAACTCTCTCAGATGTGGGAGAGCTCTCCCAGTTTTTCAGGGACATACTGCCCTCAATGTATGTCCATGTATTTTTATCTTACTACTTATTTTCTGCACCAGTTTTTCTCTTTCCATGTTGTTTTTCTAGTGTTCATTTGGTTTGACAATCTGACAGGCTGAGTAAAGCTTTTATAAAAGTAATGAGGGGGTAAAACAAAATGAAATGAAACAGAAGAAAACTACATGGGAAAAGTTCACTCCATGTAAATTTAGATGCAAATTGATTAAAATGAGAGTTCTTAAGGAAAAGTGATGTGTCATCTCATAATCCTTGATTACGTCTGCCTCTTGTTGCTGGCTGCTATTGCAATAGCAGAAGTACCCCCAGTTTCTGTTTCAATCACTGCTGATAGGGAAACTGTTTGGGTCTGTGTGTCCCCACCTCCTCTTACATAGTCTCTTGTGGTCCCTAGAAACACTACTGCCACACTTGCTGTCTTCTGCCATTACTGTTCTTTGTCCATCTGTCATTTACATGACATAACATTTCTAATAATAACCTGAAATAATCTTTGCCTGTGACCTCAGCAAACTCTCCATGTGCTACAACAATGGTATGAACCCAGCAAGAAGTGATTGGCCATCCCTCCCTCTGGCTGTGTTACCATTCTTCCAGGGTGCAGATAACCTTCCTTTAACCCTGGAGCAGACAGCATTGCAGAAGAATGGTCTTCTGCGTTTTGCACTTGAACACCGAATAAAGGGCTTATTTAAGAATGCTCAGGATCCAGGAATGAACAGAGCTAATTCAATCCAGATCTCCCAAGTCTCAGCCAGTGCTTCAAATGCAAGTTTTTCTCATTTCCCTATCTCAGTATTTCTTTACTTCACAAGGTCATTCCTGTTCCACATGTTGTTTAACATAAAAAAGGTAAATTTGCCATCTGGCTGCATTCTGGCTTCCATGGAAGGAAGGAAGGAATAAACCAGGGCTGGCTAAAACCAAGCACAGAGTAGCTGGGCATTGATGACTTCAGCCTGCTGAATTGAGAGGCATCCATTACTGTTGCAGAAAAGCTGTCACTCTAGTAGAATTCTCAATGACCTCCATCCTTCAGGTGCTTTAAAGGGTTGCAGTGATGTTAGCCATTGCTGAAACTCATGACCATCTGCTCTTGTCAAAATCGTTGTATAATTAAGGAGGTTGCATCAACCCACCAGGTGGTGAATTTGGCCAAATCCTTCACCACAGACCCCAGAAGTACATTTCTCTTTCTGCATCACTGTGTGATGGTTGGAAAAGTTGTGGATCTGGGAAAGGCTTCAGCTGAGCTGTGCAAAAGAAATCTCTGCACATGACCTCAAAGCTGATTTTGTAACCAAGGCTCTCAAGAATGGCTACATAAATAAGCAAATCACTGAAAAATTGACCAATATAACAAATCCACAGACTTCCCAGTATGGTGTGTTTTCTTTTTTTTTCTTTTCCTTTTTTTCTCTAGTGCAGGTATTTTTACCTTGCCCTTCTTCACAAACAATTTCTCATATAAGGCCCATTTAAAAATCCAAAGCACTTCTTGTCAGTGAATGTTTCACATTGTTATGGAGGTAACACACTAGGTGGGAGACAGATCGCTTTTTTACCAGGCAATCTAAAGCTTTTGCTGCAGATATCTACAGAGAAAAAAATGGATTTAAAGTTGCCTGTAGAGACAATTTAAAAATTCTATTTTTTTATTCAGTGAGATTATAAGTATATGCACATGTTTAATATAAGAANAGAAGAAGATGTAAAAAAATCTGTAGAAAAAGATAGGAATGAACTCCTCATAGCTTGGTGTGTGTTGTGTTTTGAGCATAACCCTGCTTCATTAAAAATATAGTTTGTATGTTTCTTAAAGGAAGGTGTTGCATCTCATACAGTTTCTTTTATGGTTTATGAGCCAGACAGACTGGCTTTAAAGAAGTGTCACTGCATTAATGGATTTCTGTCAGCCTGATAACCCTGCACATCACTGCTAAGCGCAGCCATTTTTTTTCCAAGCCATTGACAGATGTATTTCACTGTTTTTTGCAAAACAATGTAGAGAGAATTGCCTTGCTGTAAAGGATCTCTACTGCTTTAAGGAATGGCTCTCAGTGGAGGAGAACTCTCAGAAGGGGATTTACAAGCCAGGGCTGATGCTGCTCACTCTTCCTGAATGCAACAGGTTGCCCAGCCTGCACCAGAACCCCAGCTCCTGTACCCGCATCCCTTTCTTTGGTAAGGTTCATGCTGCTGATTGTCCAGAGAGCTGTGTTCTTGGTTAGGGGGAGGGGGAGGGTATGATCCATAATATACACCTAAAGTAAAAGCTGATGGTGGGTACTGTCCTGTCAGCACCTGTGCATGGAATTGTGACAGCTGCTTTAGCTGTTTGCCTCTCTCATGCAACTGGGGTGTGGGAAAAATCCCTCAAGTAAATAAAGCCTGGATCTTTATTGAGAAGATCATTACAATCTCAAAAAACAGTCTTAATGATAGCAAAATTGCCACTCAGATGCCTTTGCAAAGAAACAAGCTGTTTAAGCACTGGTAGGGAGGGAACCTTTTCCTGTAACGTGCTTCTAAGTGAGCATCCAGTGACATTAGACAATCCCTCCTTACATCTTGTCTTGTCTTTTTACAGATTTTAAGAAGGAGAACATAACCAGTGAGTAGACTGCTCCAGACTCTATGTTTTTAGAGATGGACATGATATTCTCTATTGAAGCTGCCATTTGCACATATTTTTGTGTTTTCTGCTAGTCCTGGCTGGCTGAATTTAGATTATTACTGAGGAATATCTGTATTCCAAGGCATGAGGAAACACATTCAGCTCTTTGGAGGTTGGGGAGACCATGGGCTGGTAACTTTTTATGAGAGAGGCATGATGTTTTAGATGGTATCCTTCCCTCCAGCTGTTTCCTTTTCTACCTACCCATTGCCTATCATTCCCCTCTACCCATATTTGTATTTCTGATTCTGAGGTCGTTCCAGCCTTGTATGTTAACAATAGTTACCTATGACAGGCTGGCCTTGCAAAACCTTAAGCTCCCAGCACTCTCTTCAAATCACCTCTGAAGTCTGACTGTTTCTTGTGTGAGCCTCCCATGACCAGTGGTGAGACCCAGACATCCCCTGCAGTGCTGCTTTGACTTCTGTCAGGCTCCCCCCCGTTGCTAGTCGTGGCTGAAGCACACATATCCCTTCCACTCATGTGCAACTGCAGTTTCAAGCTCAGCCACTGAACTTGCCTCATTGGAAAGAGGAAGAATCTCTCTCTTGCCATGCATCTAAGCAGGTGAGGTTTGCAGATTTGGCAGTGGCAGGCACCTTCTGCAGGGGGAGAGAGGAAATGTTAAAAAAAAAAAATCAACAATTTNACTTTTTGCTTTTAGTTGATGACACTTCTACTGTACAATTTAAAGAAGCCAAGTGAGATTTTTAGGATATACTGAAAAATTTTAACTCTAGAAATGAGAGGGAGACTATTTACAAGAGCATGTAGTGACAGGACAAGGGGGAGGGTCTTCAAACTGAAAGAGGTTTAGATTAGATAACAGGAAGAAATTATTTACTGTGAGGGTAGTGAGACACTGGCACAGGTGGCCCAGGGAAGCTGTATATGCCTCATCCCTGGAAGTATCCAAGGCCAGGTTGGATGGGGCTT
>VXBC01010159.1:255695-286519 GCA_013399945.1 Ploceus nigricollis
AAAAATCAACAATTTTTGGGAATATTCTTTCATGGAAAGATCTTGGCTCCACCAGACAACTCAAGACCTAGGGGCCTTGTGATACATGCATGGAGACAAGGGCTTCAGCACCCTCTAGGCCAGTGCCTACAGCCTGCAAGTGCAGCCATCCCTGCCCTGGTGGAGGGACCACAGGAGAGGGGTGTCAGCGTATGAGTGGAGCATTTATGGGATGCTCAGTCTCCCCACAGATGTTTCAGGACATATCCTCTGTCTCCTGTGTATTGTGTAGGCATGAACTTTTCTGTTCAGCTTCCACAGTATTTTCCCAGAGTGGCATTGCACAAACGTACAATATTCAGTCATTAACCAGGAAGATATAACAGTAACATTTTAATAATATTGCCCCCTCTTTTTTCTTTAGACCCACTGTTATGTGCACAAGGGTTTGTTGAGCATGAACTGAACTGTTTTCTAGCTTGTTATCAAATTATTCATTAATGCCCAGGTGGACCAGCTGTATTATTCCCCTGTCCTCATCATAGGAAGACAGTCTATGAAAACATCTGCATTTCCAGAGTATAAAGGATTCAGAGGCTCTTTGTTAGAGTTGCTCTTGCCCCTAAAGCTCTCCACATTCATCTTTTAAGGTGTCCCACTGACATTTATTTCAGATCTGTACAGAAATCTTTTCCTTGTTTATTACTAGCTGTGTCATGAGGTATGTTTCAGGCACTGCTTTCCTTGCCTTTGAATGTGAAACAAGTAAAATTCTCATCTCGTACACAAGTATGTTCAGGACAGTTTAACACCTCTGATTAAGATGTTTCACCTCTGCAGAGCTAGAGGTGCTGGTCATGTGGGGCTGCTATCTCATTGCAGATGTGAGTCATAAATGGTATTTATGTATCAGCCAAAGAAATCCACATTAGAGTATTTTACTTTGCACTTGTCATGGATTTAAATGTTCTCATAAAGTCCACATCATTCCTCTACTGAAGTGTTTGGATGCCTCAAGGCTACATGAACTCAATCCTTTGTTTAAGCTCACTTGACTGGAGTTAACACTTTAGAGGCAGAGTGTCTACCTACAGGTGTATAGTGTCTGTTACCTGCAGAGGTGTCAGTAGGCTAAGAGTCTACCACAATATATAACTGCAATCCTGAGTGCAAGAAGAAAACAGCAAATAGTCATGATGGTGTGTTGACTATGGTCCTTGTACATGAGAAAGAGTACAATCCACAAAGACAGATAGATAGCCTTGTGTCAAATTTGGGTCAACCCTTACACAAAGCTTTCAGGAAGACGAAAAATATTTGCATAAAAAAGTCATTATTTTAGAACACATCATGTTTCTTCTTGTTCTTCTTTCTTTCTGAGCTGCGAGATTATGAACATAATTATGACAAAAGAATTTGCTGGTTTGTTAATATTTCTACCGAGTCTAACAATGCAGTGGACCCTAATATATGGCATCTATTACAATGTTAGCCTCAGCTCAGCTGAGTTTAGAGATTAACTACTATATATTAAAATCTGTAAGGCTGCATCTCTTCTGCTGTCTTTCTGCTTCCTAGATTGTGCCAGCATGCATTAAACTCTCCTATGGGGACAGGTGTATGTGAGGACATGTGTCCTATGAGGACATTAATACACATTCCCGCAGTAAAATCTCAAGATTTTCTGCCTAATTTTTCTGCAGCTGGAACAAGCCCTGTATATGCAGTGACTACACTATCTTCATTATAAAGAACATCGTTTTATACTGATACCATTCCTTAGATCACAGTTCAGATCATACTTCAGGGTATTGTTTCCATGCATGCTGAAAACCATAGGCTGTTTCCAAAGACTCAAAGAGAATACGCACTGCACAGAAGCAAGAGGAGGGCAACGTTATGAATCCCAACTCCCTGCTACCAACCTGACGAACATGAGTGTCTTCCTATCAGTGCCCCAGTAAGAATGCAGGCTGTGAATCATGGAACTAGTGCTGAGATTTGCTTTCTGCCTAGATTTGGTTTGGGTGGGTTCAGTGTGGTTCTGCCCTGCACTTTCTGCATGATGTACTGCGAACTAGGTACTTGCAGCTCAACCATCACAGGCACATGGCCTGTTTTCTCAATCTGAGAGAGCTGCAATGCCCTCTTTGAAGCTTTACCAGATTTCCACCTATGTATTGAGTGCAAAATCCATTAGAGAGCAAACAGGAGGCTAAGCAGTACCTTTCCTGTGTTGTATAGTCCTTCTGCGTGCTTCACATCTGATGCTGTCACATGGTTTCATGTAACGACATGAAGTTTATTCTTGTGAGTCTCTGCTGCAGGACATGGTCTGAGATGCCTTGACCCCATGTATTTTTTTCTCTCCCAGGGACTTGCTACAGTGGCAATGGCCAGTTTTACCAGGGCACGGCCAATGTCACAGCATCTGGCATTCCCTGCCAGAAGTGGAGTGATCAGGTGAGCATCAGTGTGAGATCCACCAAATGGAGAGCTGGGCTCGAGGTTTGCTTTTCCAAGGAGTTTCTCAGAGTCAGACAGCCTAGTCTCAGTGAAAGGGGATGAGTGGGGAACAAGTTGCCTTCATTCTTGAGCTCACTGGTGTTTTATAATCTCATATTTCAATCTGCAAGTTCCCCGTACCGTGTCAAGATGTGTTCTCTGTCATTTCAGGTGATTGAAAGGCTGTTTCACCAAAGGCTGTCTTGTTTCACTCCTTTGGGTTTTTTTTTTCATTTTGTTTTAATAATAAATAGCAGGGAAAATCATGCTGAAACAATTTGCTTCCTCCCCCAAGGCTCCCCATAGGCACAGGAGGACTCCTCAGGTTTTCCCTGAACTGTTTGATGCTGAGAATTACTGCCGCAATCCAGGAGGTGAGAACGAGCGTCCCTGGTGCTACACAAAGGATCCAGCTGTGACCTGGGAATACTGCAGCGTGTCTCCCTGTGGAGATGGTAGGCAACTGCATTTTATGATTTCTGCCACCGTGGTTGTTTCGTGGCCATGCGAGGTGTTTGCATCCTGAGTACACCAATCTGCTCTATTTTCTGGATTCAGCTAATTCTGAGTCTTCTCATAGATTTATTCAGCATCTTTAACCAGAAGGTTTAATGTGCCCCATGAAGAGGGGAAAATGAAGACAAATGAATCAAGCATCTTGCCCTAGGTTATATAAATGCCAAAGATGAAGTGAAATGTCCTGTGATATTCTGAAAAATTGATTTGTCACACTGTTTAAAAGGTAGGGCTTCAGGCTGTTTTCCAAAGTTGTTTAGTTTAGGCTGATTTTTTTTTCAGCAATAACCGCCCTCCCCCCCCCCATTTTAACTAAAAATAAGCCTAAAAAATATGGAAACATCTTTGTTCTTTGATGTTGAAGCTAAGTCTTCCTGTAATTTCTTGTTCAAAGAACAGACCAATTTTTGAAAAATGTTTCATGCAAGATTCCCAGTTTCTGGATTTCAGTGCTTAGAAATAAGACTGCATTTGGAAACTTCCTGCACAGGGAACAGAAGTTCTATGGACGTAAGCGAACACAAGTAATTGTCAGTTTAGCTGGCAATTAAGAAGAAGAAGAGCTTAAATTTCATTCTGTTCTCAACCATTGAATGCAGAGAGTAGCATTTTCCAGAATGTCTCAGAAACTACTCCACAGGTAGTTATGTGATTTTTTTCCCTAAAATTCAGCCAAGTGTGCTTTAAACTAGTTTTTCACATTTGCCCCTTAAAGACACTGAGATGAAAACTGTTGGGAGGAAGAGGATATTTTGGGAAAATATCATTCTCTAGTTACTTGGTCTTACATTCTTCCCTGCAGATTCCTTTTAGGACACATGATACATTGTGGTTTACATTGTGCACCATTGATCTTTCCCACTGCAGACATTACTATATTTGAATACTGTTGAGACTATCAGATGTGACCTCCCATTTGTAACTCTTGCGAATATTCTATACCAAAACTGTGTTCCCAGCTTAATGGGAACTATATATCAGTATTGGTGTGTCCAGTATTCTCGACGGAGACTTGCCCGGGCTTGTCCTGCTGCTGAGCCCAATGGTGGCCGCTGGGGTGTTNTCAGTCTTACCAGATCTTGGATTTTCACATGTGGCAAAAACAAATGGGTTTTGCTTCCTGCAAACCAAGCTTCCCTAGTATGGTCCTCTCATGTGGTCATAGGGCTGTATCTGTAATATCAGTAATTCACAGGGTGACAGGCTAGCCCTGTAAATTCTTCTTAGAGAAAGCTCTATACACTAGCAGAGGCATAACACTCTGATTTCATTTGTATTACAGCATTGTTATCCCTGGGAACAAGAAAACCAAATGGAGAGACTCTAAATCTTCCCCCTCCTCCTCCCTTTTCCCCTACATACTCCATGACTGTTATCATCTCGATCATCTCCAGCTTTGCTCTGGTCGTGATCTTTGGCATTATCACCCTGGTTTGCTGCCGTCGTCGAAAACAGTGGAAAACCAAAAAAAGGTAAAGCTTGGAACTTAATTCAGTGCAAGAAATGCTGCTTTGGAAAAAGGGCTTTCTTGTTTCTGAGAGCCAAGTCCTGTGAACACTTGGGAGGGGACAGCAGCTCTCCCTTTGCCTGTGGCAGCCCAGTGTAAGTTCCGTTGAGCTCCTGTGCCAGAGCAGAAGGTGGCCTGGTGACTAGGGACATGGACACCTTGCTGCAAGGCTGCTTCAGTAGTTCTGCTGAACCTTCCTTTTTCATCCTGAAAGAAATAAGCTCAGGAGGAGATGTAGCTCATTATCTCCTGGTTGAGGGCCGTGCACACGCTGACCAAAAATCGCTCCATTTTTTCAGAGAGTCAGAGACACCAACTCTCACCACTCTGCCCTCTGAGCTGCTCCTGGACCGGCTGCACCCCAACCCAATGTACCAGCGCATGCCTCTTCTCCTCAATCCAAAATTGCTTAGCCTGGAGTATCCCAGGAACAATATTGAATATGTGAGAGATATTGGGGAGGGAGCATTTGGGAGAGTCTTCCAAGCCAGGTAAGCAGTCTCTTTGTGAGTCTTCTTTATCTGAAGATACCTGTGAAAAATCAGCACTGGAAATCATCCATCCATCCATCCATCCATCCATCCATCCATCCATCCATCCGTCCGTCCATCCATTCATCCATCCATCCATCCATCCGTCCATCCATTCATCCACTCAAATGCATGTGTACCAAATGGTACACAACATTCAGGTTTGAATAATTGTTTTTGTTGTCCACTGCTATCTGTCAATATTGGTTAAACTTTTGCCACACATTACTCTTTTCTACTCTCTAGTAGATGTAATGCCTTACTCACATACTAAAGTCTGGTGTAAAAGTTCAGCTAATTTTGCCAAGAGTACTGCCTGTGACATGTGACCTATTGTGAAGCTCTTGCATTTCCCAGTATTTATGAATTGTCAGTGTGTGGTGATCTCCATTATAACACCAGCACTGACCTGTGTAATTACCACAAAAGTCATTGCGTCATGCTACAGTTCAGTCCAAACCAAATTTCAGTTTGATTCTGTGGCAAAAACAAACCAAACCAAAAATCCCCTAAAAACCCTCCCTACATAGGCCAGTGGCGGGGCAGAAGGGGGATGGGTGTATGGTTGTGTGTCTGTGGTGTCCCAACCGTAATGGAAAATGCACATCCAAGATTTGTAGATGCTTGTGGTTGAAAGGAACGGCAAAAGCCAGAGCATCTGCAAAAGTGTACAAATTTTTATTAGTAAATTACACACCTTCCATGAAAATAGCTCTTTTATTGTCCCTGACCTCCTATATAAGCACAGCCCAGTGGGTTTTGGGTAAAGGGGTAGTGTGAAAAGGAAGGGAGACAAAAAGATGGATTAAAGACAGAAGGAGAGAAAGAAAGGAAGAAAGGAAAAAAGAAGGTCAGTGGTCCTGGCTCCACCATCAATTCAGCTGACAGAAAGTTTATAGTCCCAGGGCACATGTGTGCCTAGGCTTTGTGGGGGTACCTTTTATAGTAAAATTTCTGTGCCCTGGAGCTGATTTCCTCACTTTCTGTAAAAAGTGAGTTATCATGGGGAGTCCCTTCTTCCAGACCTTTCTGGAAATGGTTTGGGGGCTTTGGGGGTCTTGAGTGCTCTTGATCCCCCCTTGCAGTCCATTCCCACCTACTTCTCAGCCTCATTCCTGCACCTCTGATGTATGGTGTTGTGCTTATCTCCAGGAGCCAGAACAAGGACACTTGTCTCAGAAAAATGTTGCCCTACCTCTGTATGGCCCCTTTCTTCAGCCATAACAATCCTTGGTTGGCTCCATGGCTATCTGGATATCAGTGTTTGAGTAACACACATAAATTCCCTTATCTCTAGACTTCTACAGTGTCCCCTTTAGTTTCTCACTTTTTATTTTTGGAATTTGCAGCCNCCCAGTGGGTTTTGGGTAAAGGGGTAGTGTGAAAAGGAAGGGAGACAAAAAGATGGATTAAAGACAGAAGGAGAGAAAGAAAGGAAGAAAGGAAAAAAGAAGGTCAGTGGTCCTGGCTCCACCATCAATTCAGCTGACAGAAAGTTTNTGTGCTTATCTCCAGGAGCCAGAACAAGGACACTTGTCTCAGAAAAATGTTGCCCTACCTCTGTATGGCCCCTTTCTTCAGCCATAACAATCCTTGGTTGGCTCCATGGCTATCTGGATATCAGTGTTTGAGTAACACACATAAATTCCCTTATCTCTAGACTTCTACAGTGTCCCCTTTAGTTTCTCACTTTTTATTTTTGGAATTTGCAGCCACTGTTACCTGTTTTAAACCTAACATATTAGACGACAGCCCAGTTGTGATAATATCATGGGAGGTGAGGTTGTGCACTTTTACAAATGTGAAAAATCTTTAATTGGTAACCCCAAAAATGAGGAGGATGGAAGATATCTAGTTTTTCTTGACAGAATCCATAATTTCTGCAAGACAGTCTTTGGACAATAATGGTTTCCTCCTAAAGTCCCATCCCCAAATTCCTAGAAGAAAGTGTACAGTTCCATGCTTAGTCAGGGCAGTAATCTTTGTACTTTGCAGTTCACAAGTATGGGGCATGGCTGATCTTGTAGCTGTATGATGACCTCATAAAAACCCAGGGAAGGATCAGAGTCCCACCATGGGCCAAGATCTGCTTGGTGAAATTCTTCTGTTGACTGCCAAAGCAAAGGACTATCCTTGCAAAAAGCAGTCATAATGCAAGTATTTGTAATGTTTACTTAAGCTGTTGATGTACCTGCTAGAAAATTAGTTCCATATAGGTTAGATGTGTTACTGCTGGGAAAGAGTTTCAGTAGCTGTGATGGATTTTTTTTTTCTAATGAAGAGATAAATTATTTCTAATGCAAGAAAAGCAAGCATACTTTTCTTTACTACAGAGAGAACTAAAAATAACAAAATTCAAAGGATGCACAGTGGGATCACCACAGATGCTTAGCCTGTGATGAACTGTTAGCCTGGATGGCCAAACACATCTGAGCTTGAAACAAGAACACAGCCATAAAAACTGCACAACAGCTATGCTTGGGGCACTGCACACCAGGGGCGCAGGGCAGATCTTGTCCCAGCCTTAGCTGGGGCTGCACTCGAGGTGCCCTGAGGGGCATCACCTTCCTGCTCATGCTGCAGGAGTCTTCACCTGTGTGTGAGCAGGACAGACATTCTTCTTCCCAAGTGCTGCTTTGGCCCTGCTCTGGGAGCTTTAATACAATTTGAGTGCTGCACAGCCTTTCTGAGCTTGAAATGACTTTAATAGATATCAAGAAAGATTTCTCAAAGGGCATTCAAATGTCACTAAAGTGCTAGTTAAGCAAGTGCCAAAGTGGTGTAAAGACCTTTTATGTGGATTTCATCCACTTCAGCACTGCAATTTCTTTCAATTAAGCCTTTTTGTTACTGTCAATGGAAACTGAGAGAAAAAGACACAGGAGGAAAAAAGAAAGTATCACATCTTATCTAGCATTTGCAAGGGGAGAAGTACCACATCCTGAGAGATGTTGCTCTCTGTGGCTTAGGGAAGGAGCCACAGAAATATTGCTTCTTAGGGATCTCCTTTTTTTATTACCATCTCTATCAAAAATGTCTCCAAGTCTTTATTATTCCTTATAATAAGATATGGACATTTCTGTGCACTGCTGGCAGATCAGTGCAGACCGCTGATCCACTAGTACAAGTTGTGTGTCCATCCAGGTTACTGAAACTATCAAAACTCAAATTATTGCCTTCCCATCTCAGAAGGATAAAATGTACTTTCCTGTGTGTGTTAAATGGACATCTCAAGCTAAGTTTAGCAATCCTCTTACTTCTCCTGCTCTCATGTTTCTCGCTCTTCTGTAAACACAGCTCTGCACTCAGTGCCAGCAATGCCGTTGCCAGTTGGCTGCTGTGAGTCCTGATTCAGTGTTTACTCACTCCTGGGTCAAGCAACATGTTAGGACAGGAAGTGTTTAGCTATCATTTACTAGCTTCTCCTGAAAGGCTGCTGTCTTCACCAGGAACAGCTTCACACTTGGAAGGATAAGGAAGTAACCATGCTTAAAACAAAATTCAGGACCTGGCTCAGGTCTGTCCCAGCTAGGTCCTTGTGGCTGATTCTCCTCCTGGGAGGATCACACTGGCCCCACAAGCCACCAGAGCACCAGCCCTGTGCAGTTCAGTGCAGACCAGCATGCAAGTTTTCTTCCAGAGCTGGAGCTGTGTGGTCCAGGCCAAGCCTGAAGATCAAGATTGCCTAAAAGCCTGGATGTGGAGTTTTTGCTAGCAGGCCAGTATGGAGTTTTTGCTAGTAGGCTGGTAGACCTACACTACAAATGCACAACTTGTTGTCTCTCCTTAGGGACAATGCTGTTCCTAAGGTCAGAGTTTCTTGACAGAATTCTCCTCATGTTCTCTCCGTCTGCAAAGGCTATTTCTTTGACCTGCTGTCTTATATGTAGCTGAAAAATAGTGTGGGGGTTAATTAAAAAAAAAAAACCCTAACCTTCCCTTCCCCCTCAAAAAGCAGCCCCTGCTGATTCAGAGCAGTCTCCTGCTCACATATTAACTTAACCAAAGAATAAGGTAAAGGTAGGCTCCCACCAGACTCAGTAGACATTAATTGCATTATTTAATCATCTAAGAGAAGCTACCCAACTGTTATGGTGAGCAAGATGGGGACAGGACACAGTCTCAAATACAGGTTCAGACTGCTCCTCATTTTTTTACATAGTTACTGCTTTGGAAAGAAAACCTGACTGGGAACTTAAGTCAGACATTCTCTAGATAGGCTCAGAGTGAAATTCCTAACTGCACCACTGGTTAGTTCTTTGAACGGCATGTACTTAATTGCCAGTTGATGCCCCTGGTGCACAAATCCATTGGTGTCCACCCTGTGCACAAACAGTGTAAATTTCTCCTCAGCTTTTCATTAATTGCAAGAGAGATTACCTAAGGTAATTTCTTTTGATGCTTCCCATTTCTAGGAGAGAATTAACCTACTTTTTGAAAAACACTCTCCCTTCTGGCCCTCCACCTGAATTCTCCACATTCAGAGGCAGCAGTTTCCCACTGCTACCCTGCAGATGTGCCCCTATCATTTTCACAAAGACTGTCTTTAGGGCATGAAAGGGGTCAAATTTGATAGCTGTCTGCCAAGACTTCAGACAGTCTCTGCCTCTGTGCCAGACCAATGTGAGTTTCTCACGTCTGCTAATAACTGTACTGCATCACCATGAGCTACCAAAGGTGAAACTTCTGGCTTTTGCCTGTGGGCCAGTTAAAAGGCATTTTGCAGCTTAACCTCACTTGGTTACATTTAGGTTAGTTTACATTACAGAATTCAGTGAAATTGGGTGGTTGGGTGTACATCAGCCTGGGGTGAGTTTCTGTCTCCAAAGCAGGCAGGACTGAGCTCTGTCCACCCCTGCTTTGGCATTGTGCTGGGTCTGCTAGTTGGAGCTGAGTGGTAATCCATGAGACTATTTAGAAGACATAAAGCCCTCCTATTTTTACTTTTAAATTCTCTATTACTTTGTTCAGGCTGCTCTGCTGGCTCTAGTGCTGAGAATTGACAGCAGGTGGTAGGTGCTCGTACTCCTCCTCTCCTACTAGACAGGGACCTGCTGCCAGCACAGGGGAAAAGAAGGAAGACATTGTGCTGTAATGGAGGCAGTAGCAGACAAGTGTGGGGTCTGATCCTCTGCTCTGGCATGCCAGACCTCCTTGCCTGAGTGTCTCAGCTGTGATCTAGCCACCTCTGATTCCTTTCTTGATGGACACCCTGCCATCCACTGACATTTGACATTTACAGCATCCAAGTGCTACTGTTGCAACTGCCATGTGTCTGTGTCTGAAGTAGAAGACAAGGAAGCTGGAAGTTTGCTCTGGAAATTGGAGTCTCCTCTAGGTGCTACTGAGCAATGAAATAGCCTGGCATTCGAGCAATGGGAGGGCAGTCAGGCTGGTGTAGCAACATGACACATAAATGGGCACCACTCCCCGTGGGCTCTGGCTGGCTACCTGTACAGAATGTGTTTTAGCTGCAAGGCCCCTGGGAACAATTTGTGCAGGACACAAAATATACGTCTGAGGTTTAGTGCATGTTTGAAGAGTGGAAAGTTACTCTTCTCTGGCAACAACTACCCCTAAATCTTTGGCAAGCCCATTTAATTAAACTTGTTGAGGGTGCAGGGACCTGTGGATAAGAAAACAAGTTTGTTGCTCTAAGTCAGGATTCTGTTTCCTAAGGATTTGTATCTATAAACTTTAGTTGAAGATTCACAAGTGTAAAAACGTGTGTATTTACACATTAACTTGTTCTTCAGGCAAAGCACAGATTTGTTTTGTCCTGACACGTGTTTCCACTAGTCTTGAAGGAATATTAACTGTTTTCTAGACCTCAGCTACACCACATTAAATCCAGCTGAAATTAGCAAATGGTTTTATAACTTGGTGAATACGTATGCCACACACACATACACAGATAACAGTAACCAAAGGCTATTTTCCTTACAAAGCCAAGGGAATACACTTCCTGTAATTGTTACTTTCACTCTAACAGTAGCCAGATATACCAAAGTCACCACTGTGCCAGGTATGGGAAAGGAGGCCCTTTCATAAATTTCATAAAAAATAGGTTTATTTTTAACTCCACCGTTACATGCCAAAAGTGAATTGTTTGGACTGAAGAGTCCATCCTGTCCTCCATTAAGTTTATGATGTAATCTCCAGCCTAGGGAGCAGTTGCTTGTTACCAACCTGTTATTTATGTCTTTACCGGACACGGTAATGAGTCTGTAAGCAGCAAGACCAGTGATCAAAAAAAGCTATATTGAATTTAGTCCTACCTGAACCTAATTAAACACCTCTATAATATGCAATGCATATTGCAGTCCCAAGAGATGAAACTGGGCTTTAAGGTTCCTGGGGCCTTCCACTTTTTTTTTTTTTTNAGAAACAGAACCTATATTTAGTGTGCATGTATTCATCACTGATGGTTTCCTCTCTTACCTCTCCTTGCAGGGCCCCAGGGCTGCTGCCATATGAACCTTTCACCATGGTAGCAGTGAAAATGCTGAAGGAGGAAGCATCTGCAGACATGCAGGCTGACTTTCAGAGGGAAGCAGCTCTCATGGCAGAATTTGACAATCCGAATATCGTCAAGCTTTTAGGTATCTCAGTGAGGCATCCTGTTGCCTTAATAGGATGGTGCATTACATCAAAGCCTCCTCATGCTGCACTGAGTATACTGCTGGCCATCTTGCTGCCTGTTTCCAGTCTAATAACATTGACCCAGATGTCTTACAGGGAAGACGTGATCTTCCTGGAACTGTGATTTATTTTGTGGGTACAGAAAAGAAATAACAAAAGTCTTGTTAGTTTTATAAGTCCCACTTACTATTGTGATGTCTGAACACTTAATAGCATTAAAAAAACCAAAATTAAATGAACAAAAAAAGCCAGCCACAAAAATGGTCTCTTCCTTTCTTTCCATTCTCATCTGAAAGGACATCCTTCTTTGTTGGATTTTTTTTTAGGAAGTCTTGATGTTGAAGCTTGGCTAATAAGACACTTTCTGAGAAGAAAGCTGCTGACCAAAAATACTCTTTTAGAAGACTGTAATCTTTTTTTCTGAAGTAGATGCTGCTAGCCACCTTTATCTGGCAATCCTGTTCTAAGTTGCTGTATGCAGGTCTGAGTCTCATGAACAGGGGCATCTGAGATCTTATCTTTCAGTAGGAAGCTCTACAACATTTTGACATGGATAAACCATAGTTTAGGGAAAGCTGGGTTGATACAGTAACTTTGGTTACAGAAAAGAAAAGCAGGAAATGCACCACGCTGGACTAAACTTTGTGTTTATTGTTAACATATTTTAGGCCAGAAAAGGACAAAGTTACAGGCACAAACTGTATCACATCATGAGGCTGTGGAGAAATAGCCACATTGTTGAAAACAGTTTAGATGATAAATGTCTCACATACACTTGCCACGCTTGTCAGATCCTGATGTCATCAGACTGGGAACAGCCGTTTGTTTTTCCGCAAAGATTCAAATATTAGGTCATCAACCAGAATTTCAGATTTCACAATAAGTTGCATCACCAATTGCTAAATGATGACCCTAACAAAGCAAAACACATACATTTTAAATGTTGGCCTTTGCTGGTTAGCAGTTTAATGATAGGCGCACAAATATTACTATATCACTGTATGATCAGTTAGGCTCACGGAGGTGTGGTTAATGCTGGCCCACCAATAAAGCTGATAAAGTGCCAAGCATGTGCCCTTCAGTGGGACTGCATTCTGCATCTAACAGATATGGCAAATGTCTCCTTTCTGCTGTCTGTTTTGTCTTTATTTCATTTTTGAATATCTGTCATGCCAAAAGTAATTCCTCAACCAACTTTATTTGCATGAGTTGTTTAAAAAAAAAGGAAATCCATCAGGGCAGGAGTTTCCTTGCAATTCAAGGGTTCCACTGAACCCTTGAACACTCTCCTTGTGAATACTTTTGAAGTCTTTCTGCATATGTGTGACCCCTACAACAGCATTATTGTTGTAATAATAAAATAATCACAAGAAATAAAAGTATTAAAAAAATAACATGATCAAAACTTTAAAGGTTACTTCCTGAAAGTCCTTGCAGTTGCACCTAGGAAGAGGCAAAACTCTAGTTAATGCTAACTTAAGCAGGATTGGCTCTTAATTAAACATAGCTCCAAAACTCCGTGTTTTACTTGGGATGTCGAGGAAAATTGTGCATGCAGGCATGTGCATGACTTATTAGCATCATCTACAGAGCTCAGCATTAGATCCCTGATGAAGGGGCTTCAAAAGAAGCAGCATGCACGAGGGATGCATGCAAAGTGATGGTAGTTGCATGGTCACCTCTCTCTGCATTGTTGAAAGCCTCCCTTTTGTGTAAGCATTTTTGTGCTTTTTGGCTTTTGCACAGCAGAACTCTCTTTGCTACACAAATGACCTGTGTGGTCTGTCCTCTCCCAGGCGTGTGTGCAGTTGGGAAGCCGATGTGCCTGCTGTTCGAGTACATGGCCTATGGGGATCTGAACGAGTACCTGCGTGACCGCTCACCCCGCAACCTCTGCAGCCTGGCGCAGGGCAGCCTGGACACAAGGCTGCGCCTCCCGAACCCCCTGGCGCTGTGCTGCACCAGCCAGCTCTGCATTGCCAAACAGGTTGCTGCTGGCATGGCGTACCTCTCCGAGCGCAAGTTTGTCCACCGGGATTTGGCCACCAGGAACTGCCTGGTGGGGGAGAACATGGTGGTGAAAATTGCAGATTTTGGCCTCTCAAGGAACATGTATTCGGCTGACTATTACAAAGCAAATGAGAACGATGCCATCCCCATCCGCTGGATGCCCCCTGAGTCCATTTTCTACAACCGCTACACCACAGAGTCTGATGTGTGGGCCTATGGGGTGGTGCTGTGGGAGATCTTCTCCTATGGCATGCAGCCTTACTATGGGATGGCTCATGAAGAGGTCATCTACTACGTGAGGGATGGGAATATCCTCTCCTGCCCAGACAATTGTCCTCTCGAGCTCTACAACCTGATGCGCCTCTGCTGGAGCAAGCTGCCTGCTGACCGGCCAGGCTTTGCCAGCATCCACCGCATCTTGGAGCGCATGTACGAGAGGGCTGTGGCCAACATGTCCGTCTGAGGGATACATTTCCTTCCTTGTCTCCTGTGTCCACCTATTCAGACTGACTTGGACCAGCCCATGAGCTCCTCAGTGATGGTGGCTTGACACAATGTCCCACTCAGGAAGGAGAAACAGCTTGTTTCACTGCCAAGCAAGAAATACAGACTGTACCCCTTTATGCACCTCCTTGAGTGGGACTGTACCTCCCAAACAACAGGGCTGACCTTAGCCACCAAGACAGGACTCCTCAGGTTGGTGAGAGTGCTGGTCATGCTAACTCAGTACTTATATTTAGCATTTCCAGGAGCACAGAGTTGCGCAGGGAAGGCAAACCAATGTTTCTTCCTAAGCACTGTTTCTTCCCTTCCTAAGAGATCCCACCATGCCCTTCTGCATTACACTCTTGGCTTTTACCTTTTTTCCCCTTTCTCTTACATTTTCTAGTATTATTTTAAAAAAAGGTTGCAGAGTTCAATCTTCTTTTGGGGATACCGTTTATTATGTTATTTTTGCATACTGTTTACTATTTTGTTTTTGCGTATTCAGTCCTTTTTGCAGAAAAAGGATGTTTCTGAATCCATAGGCCACTTTCGTCTTCCTTTTTACTTCCACTCTCTCTCATTACAATAACACTGACAGAGTCAAAACAGGAGCCTGCTGGACCATTGGCAGCCACCTGCATCTTATATTACAGAGACAGGCAAACTTCTGTCAAGCATGACACTTTCCATTTTCCAGTGTGGGAAATCCAGAGTCATGTTCACTTGATGTTTGTTAAAGTCTCACCTAAAAGCTTTCCTTAAGCATTGCAGCACATCTTACCTACCTTCCCCTGAAATAACAAAGCCATTTGGTGCTGTGGGAGAAATTCATCCCAAAGGCCTGGTGCTGCACCTTGTAGGCATCCAAAGTGTATTTATTTGCCACTGCACGGTCTTCACCATGCCGAAAGCAGGAAGGAACACATCCCCTCTTGCAGAAGCATGGCAGGTTGTACTAATTGCTTATTTCCTTTTCCTTTACGATCTTTGCCTCCTGTTTCTGGTTTCCTTTCCTGACAGACTCTCCTAAGTCTGACTACAATATTTGCTGGCCACCTTTCCTTGTGCTGAAGTTTAGAGACAGAGAAGTAAGGAAGGTGTATGTCAGCCACCAGTGTCCTTCAGAGGCAACCTGTCAGTTAGGAGAAGGTGGAGAAAGTGGGTGCACACAAGAAGAATTGCAAACTGTCTATCTGCAGGGCAAAGGTGAGACTGCCTTAGTTACAGATAGCCTGCAGCCCATCTCCAAACACCAAATGTTTCTCTGCTAAAAGTTCTCCAAATTGTAATGGATACTTCAGTGCCAGAGAAAATTTTATTCCTCTGGTGACAGGTGTAACCTTTTAGCTCCTTGTGGAGCGAGGAGCAGTTGTCCCAGACCCCCACTGCTGATACAAAATATAGCCTGAGGCAGGGATGTGCATTATGACTATAGAGCAGGAGCGCAAATGAATGAGTGTTTAGTGTGGCTTCTCTAACTGGGACACACTGGTTTAGCCTACCCAGAAAGCAGCAGTGGAGAGCAGCTATTTGTGGTTTCTGGAAGGTAAGCTTGAAAAGGTCTATGAACCATTATAAAGAACAGAACTGGAAAGTTCATACTTTCCTCTGCTGCTCTCCTGTTTGTTTAGGTTTTTATTTTGTTGGTTTTGTTGTATATAACTGTAGTTTGTTCTGATTGCAGCCACAACAGCATGATTTAATGTTTTCAGACCACTGGTGTCAACTTCAATTGGAGCAAAGAGCTTGCAATTACTAAAAACAGTGGCAAGAAAAGAGGTCTGGGCTGCAAAATGTTGAAGTGCTAAAATGGTATCTGCACGGTGAGCACAAAATGGCCAGTGCTGTCTTATTCATTTAGCTGTCCTACCATTGTGCTGCTATCACACAACAGTTTACTGAGGTTTGGATGCTAAAGACAAACACCCTTGAAAATCCCAAAGCCCTCAGCTTCAATAAAAAATTTTACTGGAGTTCCTTATATAGCTCCTGTTATCGCATTACGACCACCTTGCAGTGTGCATGGTTGAATTTGTTAGGTTGTATCAGCTCCCTGTCTGTCTTCCCTGTTCTGAAGAGGCAGAAGTGAGGAGGCAGGCCTGGAGGGATGGGGGATGATGCTGAGCTGAGTCCAAACACACAGCCCAGGACTTGCATTGATTTATTAAAGAAATACAGATACTGACCTAGTACCAATATCTAACTGAGACGGACAAAAACTCTCTAACAGTTTAAAGTTAGAAAGTGTATGTTTATTGCGGCGCCGGGCGGCATGCGGGATAGCTCCCCAAATACACACTGCACCTTTCAGGTGGTTACAGAGTTCTTTTATCCATGCAAGTATTGAATACCCAAAATACAAATACATATTCATNATCTCTAACTAAAATCTTCACTCCTCTAAAATCTCTAAGCTTCTTAAAGTTTATGTTTCAGCATCATCTCTGTAAGGGAGGGGGCACATTCAAGATCCATGCAGTGCTCAAGGCATCAGGCATTTTGTCACCCTCTTTAGAGAGGACAGGGTCAGAAGCTGTGTGTGGGTAGTGGTGTGGGTCCAGGTACCCAGTACCTCCTCTGAAGCTGGAATGATTCTTATGCTAAGCAAAGCGCACAGTAACAGGTGCAAAATCTGCACCATGTGCTAAATGTAAACAAACACACCCATTTAGAGTCTGGAGGACAGTCTGCCTTTCTGCCTTCTAGGATCCCAGTGCTGCCTTCAGTTGTTCATTCTCCCATTCCCCCAGGAAAATGATTTCAAAACCATAATCACAGTTTTCTTCTTGTTAGCTGCCTGTAATGTCACATGCTAGGAATTTTCACTCACTTTCCCTGTGAAAGAAAGACTCCCATAAACTTGAAAGTGTAGCCCTTTTCATCTCATTCTCCTAGCCCAAATGCTTGCCTCAGTGGCCCCTTATTTAGGATAACAGTGGAAAATTTGGTCTTCCTCATCCAGCATTCCAGCCTTTGCATTACAAGCATGTACTGAAGAGTGAGGTAGTCAGTGTCTGCAGGTCAGGAGGGGAAAAGCTTCCTTTCTTGCAGGAGGAAAGAGATCATTTCTAGAGAGAGAAGCTCTAACCAACATGTTCTCCAGGGATGGTAATCACTTCTGTGTACCAATCCAGCAGGAGAGCTTAGCACCTACATGGTGCTGTCCTTTGAGGATTAAATTGTAGCAGGACTTCTGCTGCCTTAGTGTGTAGCTGGATTTTACCATTTTCTCTGCTGTATGCTTTTCAGCTTGCTAGGAGCTGGAGGTTGACTGCTTTCATGATATGACTTCTTTCACAGATTTTTTTTTCTCCTCCTTATGTTTAAAATTCTGTTGTCTTCATTCTATGTTATACAGTGTGCAATGCCAGATTCTTTTGGACTTTCTGTACAATTATCATGTAACATTAATTTTTTTTGAATGGGAGTAAACAAAGGGATTATGAGAGAGTAGAAGAGGAAGAAAAGTTTGTTGCTCAAAAAATTGCTTGGAAGCAAAAATATTTTGCTTTTCTAGTTTGGATTTATAATACATGTGGAGAGAGAAGATGAATTAAAAATGAACATTTTCGTGTTCATTTTAGAACATTTGTGTGCTGCAAGGTAGAGCACTTTTCTACATTTAATTCTGTCCATACTGGCCCAAAAAATACGGAATGCTTCATGAATTTGCATGTCACCCTTGTGCAGGGACCATACTAACATAGGAATTTAAAATGAACCTTTTTTGGTGCTTTGGTTCCCATTCCCACTGATAGCAGAGGGAGCCAGCAATCTGGGGCACTGGATGAGAACTCCAAGAAGAGGATTTGCAGCACGTTTGATGTACCCATTCCCTTTTCAAGTGTGCTGCCTTAAGCACTGGCAGCACATATACATCTTTATCCTGGGTGACATATTATGAAATCTGACCAACGGAACAACACAGAAATCCTTTTATGTTCCTGTGCCTTTATTTGACAGGTGCATTTAAAATGCACTTTTATAAGCATAAATTCCGTGATTGGACACTGTTTACAACATGATCAAATTTGGTTCAGATCCTCTCAAACATCTTGTAGACTAAATGTAACTGTCTCGTCTCATTTACCCAAGGGAATATACTAGTTATTATTCTGTGATTGTTTGTTATATCTTCATGAATGATGGCTTTGAAAGACATCCCTAGCAGAGATGTACATTTCTCATTATCTAAACCTGTGTAACTCCTGCGTGCAATATTTTATAAAATAAAGAGACATTGAAAAGGATAATACTAATTCTGTTCTCTCTGTTCTCTTCCTTCTCTAGCATGTTTTTGGGGTTTTTGCTTTTGTTTTTGTTTTTGTAGTTTTTTTTTCCGAAAAGGGATGTGTTTCATTTTACTAAAATATCTTTGTTACAGCTTTAATATCACAGTGGTTTTACTGCAGGCCGTTGCAGTAATAAGTTAACTTATTATGTGTGCTCAAAGGCATGTTGTTTTGGTGGGTTAAATTGGTTGCTGTAGGAACACATTAAGAAACTTTACATTATGAGAACACATTAAGGGCTGGACAAGGGAAAGGAGAATGTTTTTACAGCAATGTAGATTGGAGTCCCTTTATGACTATCCCAAGGTGTAAGATGCCTCACACAGATGGGAATGACATCTGTCTCCCTCCAAATATCTGTTGGTATTTGTGCCTGGATTCTGGTCTCACACCTAGATGTGTGGAATTAAAGTATGATATAAAATCAAAAGAGAACTGAGTTTGCTGTCTGTAGAACACAGATGAGTAAAGTTTCATGCTGATGGGTTTATCTAAAAGGCTATAATTTCTTTTTTCTGCACATGAGCCTTGAAGATGAACTCACTCAGTAAGTCTATGGGAATTTTAACTATTTAAAAATAAATTGCAAATCTTTAACAATCAGAAATGGGGAATCAAACAAAACTTTCTGACTACAATTAGTCAGGCAAACCAGGAAGTACATTCTTTATTTCTCTCTCTTCATCTTGCCACCCCCCCAATGCAATCTAAAATGTTTTCTGCAAATCTTCTTGCTAAAAACCTTAGGGAAAAAAGTGTTTTGTAAATACTATCCTTGCTGAGTAAGTCATTGATTAATTAGGAAAGGAGTTATTTTTTTCATCCTCTCAGTCAGATTGAACCATATTAAATGGTTAACTGTTACATGCCAAGTTTTTCAAGGCACAAGAAGAAGTGGTGCACTCATTTCCCACCACCACATGAACAGACTTTTGAATCTGTAGCGAAACATTCTTCTAGCCTGGCTAAAAAGTTGACCCTATGACAGAACCTGTTGTCTTCAGCAGTACAATCTCTGCCAGGCTTCCCTCCTTCCAACTCGCTTCTGAGGTCACCTGAACCAGACAGCTCAATGGGATGTCCCCAGTGCCTTGAGTCACCCCGAGTATTTTGGGTAATTCAGCCATCCTGCATGAAACAATGAGAGTAACTTGTGGCTGGGAAAAGCAGAAGCATGTAATAGATAATTGAATTTTTCCTTTACTTTTATACGTGATTTTGTAAATGCATATCCTTATGTGTGTGTAGGTGTGTATGGGAAGAGCGTGAGGAAGCTTGCTTTGTGGGGAGAGCAAAAGAGATTTCACTCAATCCTCTATGCAAATTCCTTGTGTGTCTTTCCATTCATTTTAAAATTTTGCATCTTCAGCTGAATGTAATGACATCTCACTTCCTCAAAGGAAAGTCCTAAGAGGCCTTTTCTTGAGGTCCTAAGAGGCTTTTGCTAAGTTTCTGTCATTGCAGTGATATGGGAGTTGCTGCCCCTCTGCTGCTGGTGTGGAACTCTGAAGTAACGTGAAGAAGCTTTTCGTATTTCATAAAGAATCCAGAGGATTTCAGTGGTGTTCAAATGAAAGACTAGGATCATTTTATTATTAACAAGAAGGAAAAAAGAAAAAAAACAAAAAACCTATCAATTTACCTATTCCACCAAAACCACAGAGACTATCATAATAATGTCACAGTGTTTTACAAGTTTCTCAGCCTTAGGAGAAAAATTAAGTACTCATTCATTGACAAATCTTTAGAAATTCACCTTTTTATACAGTACTGCTGTGCACAGCCAAGAGCATTCCCTGGAGGCCTCTGTCCATACTTAGTGGTACAGTGGCCAGTTGTAACTGTAGAAAGAGGAACATATGAGGAGTTTGAAGCTGCCCTTAAAAACCAGAACTAGCAATTTTCTTCAGTGCTGGAGTGGTAGCCCTTAGCAAAGGTCATACTTTACACCACTGACATATTCATGTGCTAAAACAGCATCTTATAATATCCCACAAATTTAGTATTGAATAAATAAGGGTTTCATCAGCAATTGATAGATAGAAGATTTTATGATAAATTTGGACCAAAAAGCAATCAATTAATTAATTTATTATATTTATTGAAGAAATATTTTTCTTCTGTCTGCTGGGATGCTTTAAATCTTTTGCCATTTATAGGCCAGTGTGCTTACTTTGACTGTGAGATAACCACACCATACATTTCTACTGGGCATGAGTGAACACATTGAAGCACTTGTATGTTTATCTGCCCTCCCCTATGGCTCTTGTATAAAAGAGATGTTACACTTTGGGAGTTATATAGGCTAGCTAACTTTTATGTAAACAAAAAACTTAATGGAAAAGGGGATCTGTGCAGAAATGAGAAGTGCCAGATGAATGAATGGGTGTTATTCACCCTCTGGATGTTGAGATCATGCTGTGCTAAATTTGACTTCTTATTTAAAGCGGTGCTAACTTCAAAGCAGTGACACTGAAGAACAGGAGGGCTTTGGTTATTGGTGAAGAAGGGGAACTTCCTGTGTCTGGCTGCGAACAGATGGGATGATGTGGGACCGCTACATGGGAAGTGCAAAAAGGAGCAGGGCATTCCTCATCTGAGGAGCACACCATTTTCCTGAGGAATACAATAACAGGCACAGTCAGTCCCATGTCAGATTAACTCAGATTTGGCTGAGATTTATTTGCAGTGCTTTTGTTACTTTTTCTTTTGCTCTGGAACACAATGAGATCTCTTAATGCTTCTGCTCCAAGACTCTGAACTCTCCACACCTTGTGCTCCTCTTGAGGCAAACAGCAGGACAGCCCTGCTCTCTTTCCTTTCCTCCCAGCAATGCACCACTTTCATCTGATCACAGGGTCCAGATAGGTGCCTGTTTGTGGAGCAGGGCAACATCAGTAAAAGAGTATGTTTCCACACCTCTTACAGTGGTGGAGCTGTGGCTGTTTGGCCCCTGCATAGAGCAGCACCATCCCTACCCCAGGCGGATACCTGACCTGCAATACAGGTGCAAGTCTTTTTGGGGCTGGGAGGCTGCATTTTGTTTGGAAAGAGCTCCTGGAGAGGACTGTACAAAATGTTCAGATCAAAACTTCCAGCAATGAAAAGCCACCCAGGTTTGGGTGTCATTACTGGCCCTGATGAAGTTTGCCAGGAGTATCTGCATGCCGCTAGGCTGCTGAACAGCTACATTTCAAGAGAAACTGCTCTGATTTATAGCTCTGTGTCAGTAGCACATTGCAGTCCAACAGCTGTGGACTGGCAGAGGAATGGACAAGACAACTTGGTATCGGTATGTCTTACATGTGAGATCTTCAAGTCAACAGCAAAGCATTTTAATGATCTATCTTCTCAGTAATCTCAGATGTGAAAAACTGTGACTGTCTGGGCACCAGGTGACACCTGTCTAGACGAAACAATACATTTTTTGCTAATCTATTTTACTGTGTATCACACCTCATACAGACACAACACTAGGATACTTATACACTGTGTTGAACAGGATTGCTGTCTTTTTTGCTGACAATATGCACTATTGCCCCAAGCCTACAGGTCAGAAGAGTATTTGATTTAGCTTGTGTGAGATAAATCCTGTCAATGAGAGGGATACTCTGCCTATTTGGAAACATACCCTGACTCAGCAAGACTTGCACAAATATTTTTCTTGGACAGCTACCATGCAGTCAAGTAGCTGCTACTACTACACATTTGCCCTTTTGTGCCAATCCATACAAAGGATTACCTGTTAGCAAGAAGTTTTTAAAAATAACTTGAGATAAAATGTTAAATTAAATTTTTACACATGAAATAAATGTATCTCTGTCTACAATAAAGAATACACACAGTTCATCCTTTTGGAACTCTGAGATCCTCTTTGCCTTCACTGGCAATTCTAACTTTACTCAGAGATTAGTGGGGCTGATAATTATTCACTGCTGCTGCCAACACTGAAATGAAGAGGCTTCCAATGAACTTCAAAACAAGGATGCAAAAAATCATACACAGGGCACAATTATATGCACAGGAGGCTACAGATGCCAAAGTATGAACACATTTAAAGAAAAAGAAAACAAAACAGATTACAAACAATCATATGGGAGGGGCCTGTCAATTTGCATTACATTTGATGCCTTCAATGCTTTACACTGCTGTTTTCTAGAGCATTTTGGAGGAACAAAGAACAAAAAACTTACTTTATGGACGTTGGTATGATCTGAACTGGTGCTTTTCTTAAACTATCTGCTGGCAACAGTTGGAGTCATGATACCAAATATCTGTCCTTCTGATACCTGGTTTACTGCTCCCCTTCTAAGATTCCTTTGCAGAAGGGCCTGGGTTGTAAAATCTGGGCTGAGATCACAGGTGGCTCCTACCCAAAGGATAATTGGTTGGTCTGGCCTTCGCATTGGCATGTTACTGGACAAAATAAGGTTAACTTTTTGTTTTCTTGTACTGTGTTTTAGTTTTCTTGGATAATGCTTATAACACCTTCTGAACCAAAACCTGAGCATCCTTCAATGGGCAATTGCCCTGTGTGCACCTGCCGAGCTACAAGAATCAGAACGAACTCCTGGTGCAACTCAAAGTGTTGCTACCCACTGACTGTGTCAATGACTTTTGACCATGTTTCTAGCTGACAGAGATGCAACAGTATTAAACATTGAAGGGAAATAACTGAAAGGCATAAGGAGAAATGGCCTACATGATACAGAGTAAGAAGACAAGCTCATCTGTGGAGGAAGCTTCTAGGGACTGATGCTCCTACAACTGCACACAGTACCTACACTTCAGCTGGGAACTCTTACCCTGTGATCCCACTGTGGCAGATGGGACTGCACACAGACATTTTCCAAGTTAAAATCACAAACACATGCGTTTGGAGCCCTTGTCTCTGAGCAAGCCATAGGGAAATGTGTGCTGACAGGTGGATGCACACTCCACTGGATTCTGAAGTCCATCTGTGTCCCTAAGGCAACCCCTGCACTGAACTGATTTGGTCACACACATCACAGGATCATGTAATAGTCTTCCTGCAGATTTGGCAATGCCATAACTTCTAAAACACCAGCACAGTATCTGCAGCAGTACTTAGCAAGTGCTCTTTCCATCTAGTCACTAGCAGCCCTCAGTCCTCAGCTTTAAATCATTGCAGCCAAATGCACTTCTTTCACTTCCAAACTCTGAAACAATTGACCTAAGCAGCTGGCTGCCTTGTGTCTCCTGGGGCAGTCTTTTTCCAAAGAAACCCATGATTCATCTGCAGATGGCTCCTTGAATCAGCAGGCAGCTCCACCCACAGCCAAAATCCCAGTGCCTGCTGCCCCGGCAAGGATGTGAACCCAGGGCTGGCATGGACCTCTCTGCATTTTCAGAAGCTTGCTGTTTGTTTCAGTCTCAATGCTTGGCTGAGTGGTAGGAAGGAGAAAGACTTGTGGGACACACTGCTCACCATGGTGGGAATTTGTGTTGCAGAGACACTGCGATACTGCAGGACAACATCCACAAGGCAACCCAGGATGGGTGTGACTACTTTTGGGATGGCTTTTCTATCTTGAGGAACACAATTTGTCCTAGCCAAGCAGCAGCAAGTGTTGATGCTGTTACCAAGTAACAGACAT
Organism: Ploceus nigricollis; assembly: GCA_013399945.1. Lineage (NCBI taxonomy): Eukaryota > Metazoa > Chordata > Aves > Passeriformes > Ploceidae > Ploceus > Ploceus nigricollis. The sequence continues at coordinate 279,781 of VXBC01010159.1, forward strand.
GGTGGGATACAGCAGAGATCATTTCCTGATCTGCTCCATTTCCTGGGGAAGGAGAAGAGGGGCAGAAGTATGAGACTCATACTTCACTCTCCCCTGCATTGTTAGTGCAGCTTGCTGGCCCTTGAAGTTGAACTTCCCATGATTTTGGCACTATCAGGAGAAAGTGGCTTGCTCAGAATATGCTTGAAAATGCCAGCCTCACTGTTGACAGCAAAGTTTTTGTAACATCAACAGTTATGCAAGACAAAGATTTATAACACCTATGCTGCTGTAAATATGGACACAACACAGTTTTTTGAGTGGGTGAAAAGTCATGCTAGGATTATATAAGAATGACCTGTACTTGAACTCCCCTGGCAGTTTCCCACATGCAATTAGAAATCATCTGGTGACAAATTTATGATTGGATCCAAACAGTTTAGCAAATTCCAGATATAGAAATTTCTAGTAAGCTGAGACTCCAAATAGCCTGATGCTGCCTTAGGCACGTCCTCCAGATGTACAATTTTGGTGGCAGATAGACAAGGAAAATTTCCTCTCTCCCTCTTTCCTCTTTCCCTTTGCTTCAGAGGTACTTTCATAAAGAGCCTTCTGGTAGTCCTTGCCTGTCTGAACTAATACAGCAAGCTCTGAGGAAGTGCCCTTCCTGCCCTTCCTATGAGGTTTGTCTTTTTTTTAAAATTAAGTGCATGTTTCAATAAGGCCAAAATGTGGCAGTTTGCCACCTACAGCAGTAAAACTTCATGCTGTGAGTCTTCCAGGTCAAAATGAGAGGAGGGCACTGGAAGTCCCCTGCCTCCTAATGCTTGCAACACAGACCAATGCAGCAGAGGGAGAGCAAGAGGGAAAAACAAGGAGACATAAAACACCTTGCTAGGTTCCATAATTGTTACCTAACCTGCATGGTGGGAAGGGGAACGCTGTAACTCGTGGCTCCAATCCAGCAAACCATCAGCCCCAGGACCTAACTGAAGGCCAGTCCAAGGGTAGCCAGAGGTATGGTGCCAGTCCTATGGGAGACCCAGAGACAATAGGTGCTGGTGCCATTGAGATCACAGAATCATCAAGGCTGGAAAAGACCTCTAAGATCATCCTCCTTACTTTACTCTTAGTTTTACCTACATTCCTGAACAAGCAAATGAGTGGCCTTAGAGTCATGGTGAGTTGCTCAACAATGTTCAGTGAAGCATGCTTTTGTCTAGAAATAATTTCCCTAATTCTGTCCAAATAAAGGCATCAAATGTGCACCAACAGTAGCATAATGGAAATTTTGAGACCCACCACATCCAACTCATTATTTGAGGCACATACAAACTGAGATAGTCTGCCTGTTGGTGAGCAAGGAGAGACTCTCTACTCCTATTGTGAATGGATTGAGATCAAGATAGTAATTAATCCCTATTGTGTATTTTGTATGAGTTTCTGAAAGCTGCCATGAAGTCAATAGGTGAGAATACTTAAGCAAGCTTGCCCTAAGGGTGTGTGCAGTTTATCCCTTCCTGAGCACAGAAGTTCAGTATTTGACAGAGACTTGCCTATAAACATCTGACTAGGAACCAAAAACTTATTGCCGAACAGGATGGCTCTCTGAAACAGGCTCAGCCATGTTCTTCACCCTGCTTTGGGTAAAGTACAGACAAAAATATGTTATGTATCATTACAACTGTTACATTTGGGATAGGGTCTGATCCAGCTCTCATTGAAGACAGTTGAATAATTCCATTGACCTCACTTAGGAGATGGCTATAATTCACAGCCAGCTGCAGTTAAGTTAAACACAAATCTGAACATTCCAAAAGCAATAAGGAGTGCTGCAATGGCTGTTTTTCCCTGGTATTGGCATCCCTGGGGGTTCAATACGACAAATGTACCTGAACCTTTCTTTGAGAATTTATTTTACAAAAAAACCAGGCCCTTAGAATGCCCTTGCATGGGCTCCTTTTTCCAGCACAGGACATAACTTCTTAAAGAAAGATACTTTATAAATCAGTGAAACTGCTAAAACAGTATTTGGGAAACTGAGGCAGAGGGTGAAGCTATCCATTCCTTTCTTTCATTCTAACATATATTACTTTAATGGCTGTTCCCTGACTTTCTTTGACAAAGCAGTGACAAATTTCTGCAGTTGTTCTGGGGCACAAAGCATTAATGGAGAAAATGAATACTGCTGCAGAGTTGGAAATGGTTTAGATCATACAGGTTTCATCATCACTAACAGTGGTCCTGGCTAGGTACCTTTGTGCTGTCTCTGTTTCAGTGTTAGTTGTGCAAAGGAAAGAGAAGAGCTGGTGGAATCAACTCTCACAGTGATTGCCCAAAATATTCACAGTCCTGACTAATGGAGACTCTACCCCATCCTCCTTTCTGATCCTGAGAAAACAGGGCAGTAACTCACATGACTCTTCAAGTCAGGCTGTTTTACTCTCCTCCCTCTCAATAAAAAGCAAATTGAGGACAAGATAAGGATAAGCATTGCACTCAGTAGCATTGAGATTTGTAGAGGCTGAGACATGAGTAGTGAGTAGTTCTTGGCTACCTAAAAAGCTACAGGTTGTATCTTCATCAAGTTAGAAAGTTAGAAACTCACGGATGGAAAAAAAAGCCCCCAAAAAAATCACCCCCAGTCTTCTATCTAAACAGAATTTTAAAATTTCAGGAAGAAGTAAGTTTCTCCCTCCAAAAAAAACCCAAGATGAGCTATAACTACTGAGTTATAGCAGCTTTTGCTGTGGTGTGGAGGAGGGTCACATAAAAGTGAGCCATACAGGTGTAAAGAGTAAAGGGCTGAGAAAGTGACAATAGGTTTGTGGAGTTCAGATGCTTTGTAGGAGGTGTGTGTCTATTTTTAGGGGATGCTGGACTGCCAAAATATGATGCACACTCAAATCACACCCACAGAATATGCTGCCACAACAGAGACAACAGCACAGAATATTTTTTTGGGGAGCAGATTGAAATCAGAAAATCTGTTGACTTCCTTGAAGACAGGGAGGCTGTGCAGAGAGACCTTGAGAAATTAGAGGGCTTGGCAATCACCAACCATATGAAGTTTAACAGGGGACAGTGTCACATTCTGCGTCTGTGATGGGGCAACCTTGGATGTACAGACAGAACAGTGAATGAGAGGCTGGAGAGCAGTGTTCCAGAAAGGGACCTGGGGATCCTGACCAATTGCANCACAGTGGCGTTTGGACAATGCACTTGGGTACATTGTGTGACTCTTGGGTGCAGGTGCTGGGCCAGGAGTTGGACTTGATGATCCTTGTGAGCCCCTTCCAAATCAGCATTCTGTGAAAAAACAAAAACCATGAGGAAGAGCTGGCTGAAGGTCATTTAATAGCTCCTTCAGTTCAGTTCTCCTTGCACGCCCTGTGAGGGAGATAAAACTGACTCTTGGCTAGCTGATATCGCTTCCAGAAGGGGAACAGAAAAGGTTTACAGCTTTTGTTTCATGCTTTGTTTCTGGACCATAGTTCTCTTTGCCTGCACATTTCGAGTGTCTTTGTGTGTGCTCTCAAACTTGTAGCAACGTCTGCCAACTCAAGCAGTCTCAGGCCACACACAGCATCTATGGACTCTTAGAAACAACAGCCGTTGCATTTCAGGGCAGGGAATTAGCTCATAAATATTTACAAGGCTGTCAGTTACAGAACTATTAGCAAGACAGCTCAGATCAGAATAGGGGAGATGGGCTTCAGCATGCCTGACTAATCTAGTCTGGTAGTTGCCCAGCAAAATCATTTTTGAGCACAAGGAAAGCAGTTTTCCTCCCCCTGCATCACAAACAAAGTTAGAGCGTACACTGCAGGATGGCTGCAAAATCCGGTACTGCTCAAAACACGTCCCTTGAGGCTGTATTTTTTAATCCCTGTCCCTTCAGGCTACAAAATATGTCCCTTGAGGCTAATTTTTTAATAAGTAAGTATACCTATTCTTTTTTTAGAGACTAAATAACTTCTCCCCATAATCTCACATGTTGTTGTAAACCAAGCCTGAATACATCAACTTGATCATGACTCAGAGTCCCAGTTCACACAGTCCTGGCCCCACTCAAGCCAGTGCCAACAGGAGAGAGCTAAACATCACTCCAGTGTCCTGACTCACTGTCCTGCTTCCTAATGAGAAGACACAGCCATGTCTAGGGTCTCCTGCAGGCATACATGCTGCTCTCACCCTTCTCTTGGTAGTGAGGTCCAGGGACATACCAGCAGGATGCCTCTGCCTGTGGATGAGGGCTTGGTCCTAATCGCCCTTGGAGCTCCTACAGCCGGACCACATCTGCAGGCACTAAATCAAACCTCTGAAGGCTATGCTGGCATTTGCCAAAACAGAAGATCGTTGCTGCAAACTTCATCCTTGTCTGGAGGAACCAATTGGCACTCTTGGAAGACGGGTCCTTGGAAAATGTAATGTCTTCCTAAAAATTTCCATAGGTTTTTTTTAAGAGGTCAAGGATTTTTTAGTAGTAGTGTAGTGTTGATAAATAGGAAGCTGTTGGTGTTTTGGTGGTTTTTTTGGCGAGTTTATTGCTTTTTAAGTTGACCATGGTAAAAGAGCTGAAGGCTTAGCACAGTGTTTTGAACAACAGTACACCACCAGGGGATAGAAAGGAAAAGATGAGCCACAGTGGATAGGTGCGAGACTGTAGCAAATGGGGAAATGAGAGGGTTGATATAGATAATCATTTTTTCCCTGATTCAAATCACATGAGACGCAAACAGAACCCAAATTGTCTGGCAGTATGGGCCAGATTGCCTGCAGCAAGCTCAGCAACAGACATTGAATGAAACTTGGAGCTTCTAGTTTGGTGAGAAGTCCACAGCTTTGTGAGACAAGGAAAAGCTTGAAGCCCATGTATAATGCACAGAACGAAAGTATATTGCTCCATTTCCAGTTATTTCTCTTCTGCTTCTTCCTTCTCTTCTGCTTCTTCCTTTTGACCCAGTGGCATCAGCTTAGGTCCTGTTCTAACTGGCACACTTTGGGGCAGTGCTCTGAGTGCATCCCTGGAGCACAGAAGGCTATCATGCTTTAGCAATGGTATTTGCCAATTAAGCGCTCTCACTGAGACCCTCCAAACCATGAGCTGCTTGCTTGTTATCCCTCCCCTTCTCCCTCCCTCTACAGGTGGCTGGAATTGAGAACTGGAGACACAAAAGGTAAAGGTCACAGGTTGAGATAAGAACAATTTACTGGAAACAGCAATGTGGTAGGAAAATGAACCACAACAGCAACAATACTAATTACAGAGGGTGCAAGAAAGAGGCAAACAATTCACAGGGAAACCTCTCAACAATACCCAACCAATCCCTGCACTACACTATGCAAACCTGGCAGGGACCCCTTCTCCTGAGAACAGACCCCCAAACCCTCTTGCCTGGCAGTAACATGAGGTGGTATAGAATAATCTCCAGGTCCTATCCATGCCTCCTCTTGGCTACTGCAAAAGTCCTGGCTGGAAATAGGACAAAAGCTCTATCCACATGGATTTAACTTAAGGATTAGGTCTTAAAGGCAAGTTTTTTGGAGAGAGCCTGCCTCTTATTTTGTGTAATTCCAGCACTCAGCTTCATGTATCTGTGACCCCATTGAACTCTGGGAACAGGAGTCAAGAAGCAATGGCATGAGAGCAGCAGCCTCTTGGCATATTTTATCCACTAGGCACTCAATAAAGTAATTATGAGTCTTAAGCCATGGCTCATGTTCAAGGAGTTTTTTTGGTGAGTACTTCTGCACATCATTGGATCTGTGTGGAAAGATTCTGAAATTCCACACTTTTTGCTGGTTGGTTTGGCTCTCAACTCTCTACATGGATACATGAAAAGGCAGGAAAAGATGAAATTTTGTTAATTTTTCCATAGCTCTTGCAAGGCACAGAAATTCAAAGTGTTGGGCGTCTGTTAAGGTGTACTGGGAACAAAAGGACTATGCCAGTAGAGGCTGGAAATCATGCGTCCTGCTTAATTTTTTCTGCCACATCCACTCCAGGGAATTTTTCAAACCTCACTACACTTCCTATCTACAACCTGTTGTGAGAGAACACACATTTGTTTCACTAGTGACCACATGAGACACTCCGATGTTCAGGGAGATGAAACAAGATGAGAGACAGGCCAGGTGTTTCCAGAGCCTTTCATGCAACAGGAATGACAGCCAATATAAAATCTCAGATTTTTGCTGAAGATGACAATAGTGTACCTGATGCTGCCCATGCTGTCTGCCCCTGAGGCTAGTCTCAAAAACCATGGCACTGGCAGCTCTGTTATCCTACCAGATGCTGCAGAGGTGAACATCTGCAGGGTCAATTCATAACACAGCTGAAGTAATGGCATGCAGTTGCTTCTCTCCCATGGTATCAAGACCGCCAGCCTGGATGTGAGTCCTGAAAGCATGACAGTCTGGCATCTCCACTGAAATCTTCAGTTTCAAAGCTGTGTGCACACTCTACATACTCTGATCTCATGGCAAATTATAGAGACTACTCATGACTGTTCTATGCGTGGTCAGGAGGTTCCATGAAGATGCTGAATAATGAAACAGACTCCAGCATATTCTTTTCACATCTCTTGATTTGCCTTATACTATAAAATACAAATGGTGGGAGACTGTCATGGATTGAGAGGGAAGTGAGTTTTTTCAGGAAGTTGTGGTCAAACCAATCAGTGGTCAGATTTGAATATTGACACCTGATGTGACCACCGAAGACATGGATACACCTCTGAGCACACAGGGGGTTAAA